>BGNK01006484.1:6944-23737 GCA_003297005.1 Symbiodinium sp. clade A Y106 | reverse complement strand
TAGTAGTAGTAGTAGTAGTAGTAGTAGTAGTAGTAGTAGTAGTAAAGGAGTAGGAGTAGGAGTAGGAGTATAGGAGTAGTAGTAGTAGTAGTAGTAGTAGTAGTAGTACTAGTGGTAGTAAGGAGTAGTAGTAGTAGTAGTAGTAGTAGTAGTAGCAGTAGTAATCAGCCGTCGTCGTCGTAGTACTAGTAGTACTATAAATATACTAAGCACCTACATATATCTGACATATATATTTCACATATAATTTGTCTNTAATCAGCCGTCGTCGTCGTAGTACTAGTAGTACTATAAATATACTAAGCACCTACATATATCTGACATATATATTTCACATATAATTTGTCTTAAACTGTCGTAGTCGACGTCTATACCTTTCTAGAACCGCTTTCATAAAACGTATTACCTCGAATCGAACATTAGCTGTATACACTCATACCTACATACCTACATACATACATAGCAGCAGCAGCTAGCAGCAGCAGCAGNCATAAAACGTATTACCTCGAATCGAACATTAGCTGTATACACTCATACCTACATACCTACATACATACATAGCAGCAGCAGCTAGCAGCAGCAGCAGGAATTCGACGGGTGTGAGGGCGCGGGTGTTTTCTGGTGATGGTGGTGTTGTGGCAATATGGCACGGACGGTGGCAGCAGCAGTGGCGTGGATGGGGTGGCAGCAGCAGTGGCGTGGATGGGGTGAAGTGCAGTGATGGATGGGCCTCCCAATACTAGGAAAACTCGGAGAACATGCAGATACCCGCACATTCCGGCAAGCCAGCAGGCACATTAGCCCATCGTCCTGCTGTCATACACCCGGAGTCCCATGGGTGCGCTGGCCCCAGCAAGCCGACTAGAATCCTGGCAGTGCCCTAAGCATCGATGCCAGGTTCCAGATCCGAGGATTTTCCCCCTCCCACACGCGGCCCATTTGTGTGAAAGGATCTGCCTTATCNTGGCCCCAGCAAGCCGACTAGAATCCTGGCAGTGCCCTAAGCATCGATGCCAGGTTCCAGATCCGAGGATTTTCCCCCTCCCACACGCGGCCCATTTGTGTGAAAGGATCTGCCTTATCGGGATCTCCGCAGAATCCTTCTGGTAGGAGGCAAATGGGTGGTGGTGGCGGGTGGTGTGGTGGTGTGGTGGTGTGGTGGTGCGGGCGGTGGTGCGGTGGGGTGCGGGTGTGGTGGGGGGTGTGGTGGGGGCGGCGGTTGTTCTGCGGCAGTCCTCGTAGTGGTAGGAGTAGGAGTGGTGGTAGTACGGTAGTGGTGGCAGGTAGTGGTAGTAGTAGTAGTAGTAGTAGTAGTAGCAGTAGTGGCAGTAGTCAGCAGTAGCAGTAGCAGTAGCAGTAGCAGTAGCAGTAGTAGTAGTAGTAGTAGTAGTAGTAGTAGTAGTAGTAGTAGTAGTAGTAGTAGTGTAGTAGTAGTATAGCGGTAATATACTAGTGGTCGTCGTCCTAATAGTAGGAGTATGCAGTAGGAGTAGGAGCAAGTCGAGTAGTTAGTTGTTGTTATTTCAATCAAGATGGATATGCAGTCTAGCTCCAGACATAGGTTAATATAGCGTTCATAGAAGTTTCTCCAAAAGAACACAAGTTGTACAGCCACGCGCTTTGCTTCCAGATCTGCCCAAACCGTGAACCTTGAAGCTTTCACTCCAAGACTGCACCGACATTCCCCTCNCCAAACCAGACCCATCCTTCAGCCCAGCTTAACTCGGAACCCCCAAATTTCTAAGGGGTCGCTCTGAGCCCTCTGGTTTCAATATGTGCTGATTATACAGCCCATCCCGCAGGCTAGCCTAAATCGAAACCACCTAAACTCAATCAAGTCGGCCTGAATGTAACCCTATATAATAACAATCCTAGCCCCGACCCAGCATAAATCGAAAGCGCCGAACACCCAAAGATGTCGTCCGGAACCCTTTTCATTGTTTACTGTGAAGCAAATAGTCGTGGAAAGTCTATCAAATAAACCCCATCCGATCATCCCCGGACCCCTACCAAACCGAAACCACGAGAAACTAAANTGTCGTCCGGAACCCTTTTCATTGTTTACTGTGAAGCAAATAGTCGTGGAAAGTCTATCAAATAAACCCCATCCGATCATCCCCGGACCCCTACCAAACCGAAACCACGAGAAACTAAATCAAGTCGTTCGGAATCCTATGGTTCCTATATGTACCACATCTACCCCATCCGATCGTCCCCGTACCCAGCCCAAATCGAAACCACCCAAATTACCTGAAAAGCTGGTACCACACGCTGCGAAACTGCATAGGCCTGAATCGCTATTCCCTCTCACCGGAAACAACTGGAAAGAAGTCCTTCACTTCACGAGCCTTCTTTTGCGATAGGTTCTTCCTGGGATCCAGGGAATGGTGCAGTGCACACACTGGGCTACATTACATTCGCGAAAAATATCAAATGAGAAGAGAGGCATGGTTTCGTACATGGATTTCGCAATGATGTCCTGTCGTTCACAACATATAACATGCTCGTGACTTTGAGAAATCTAGAAACACATTGACATGCTGCTTGCAACATGCACTGATCCTTCTTGCCGATGAACAGCTCTGCCACTGATCTTCCGAACATAGGAGGATAATGCTGCGATAGCTTCAAGTCTTTGGAACCCGTCACCTTCTCCGGCCCGTCGCCATCTCGCTTCCTAACAGGATTCGTTTGTTGAACAGACGACAAGCAATGCATGCACTGCGAAACCACCGGCCTGCTAACCATATCTGCTTCCCACTCTAGGTCAGGTAATGGTAGCTGCAGCTGGGGAAGGAACTTGTAGTTGCTGTAGAGGATGGTAGGTTTAGGACCTCTGGTCCGATGCTGAAGAGACACAGCACATCTAGATACATGCACCCTGGAATCTTAGCAGCTTGCTGGTGCCGCCGTAGGAGCCAAGCCACACGAAGGACTGCCAATCAAGCGCAAACGTCATCGACTCACATAAGAAGCTTAACCTGATAACTGCCTTCCAAACGTCGAAGCGGGCACTCAACCACTGGAAGCTCGGGGCCAATTCCAGCAAACTCGATTGAGGTTGCTCTACACACCACGGCACGGCAAGCTCGGAGAGGAAATACAATATGATGCAGAGGCGATCCACCATCACATTCCTTGATTGCAGCACTACACACTCGGCCTATAAAAAGCAGGAAGTTGATGGCACGTTCGCACACACCACACTTTATTTTGGGGGTCTGGCGGAACTACGGCTTCCTGTGCTGTTGTTTTGCAAGATAAAGCTTTACTGTTACAGGTTTCAGGGTTTATGGATGTCTGGGAGTTAAGAACTACAAGGGTTTGCGTGGTAATCTAGCTATACNCTGTTGTTTTGCAAGATAAAGCTTTACTGTTACAGGTTTCAGGGTTTATGGATGTCTGGGAGTTAAGAACTACAAGGGTTTGCGTGGTAATCTAGCTATACAGCCATATCGCGACCGTTTTCGACGAGATTAACACCGGATAGCAAAAAACCGCGTGACTGCTTCTCGGCACCGTTTTTATCGCATCGAAGCTAGCTTTCGATTCCCCTAGCTTGAAGCAANAAAACCGCGTGACTGCTTCTCGGCACCGTTTTTATCGCATCGAAGCTAGCTTTCGATTCCCCTAGCTTGAAGCAACGAGACTCGCCAAATTAAAGTCATGCCGCCCAGTCCTTGCTCCCTACGGTTTAAGCTTCAGGGCTTTGGGCTACAAAGTTTTTAGGGATTTAGGGCCTAAAGGGTTTCGGCTTTGGGCTTTTGGGTTCGGGCTTGGGGCGAGGTTTATCACCCAAGGTCTATACTACAGATCGATTGCATGTATCACACGATGCACGGNTTTAGGGCCTAAAGGGTTTCGGCTTTGGGCTTTTGGGTTCGGGCTTGGGGCGAGGTTTATCACCCAAGGTCTATACTACAGATCGATTGCATGTATCACACGATGCACGGACTCGGGCTGGCATGCACGTCGTATCCTTGAAAGAACTTGATCCCTTGGATCATCCTACGGGCCGATGCATGGCCTGCTTCGCTTTCACTAGAGCGCCCGAGCACATCGTCTTGACAAGAATCCTCTGCATGCTTCAGGGCTTGAGGCTTCGGCTCTTGGAGATTAAGGGACTATGTGGGTTTTCCAAATCATGTTGCTAAGACCTTGCAGCATGCTAACCCTTATCTTGGAAGTTCCCTCAGGGGTCCTCCTCTCACACATCCTCCATAAGGCCGATGGCCTCCTTGGTTTTCTNTGGGTTTTCCAAATCATGTTGCTAAGACCTTGCAGCATGCTAACCCTTATCTTGGAAGTTCCCTCAGGGGTCCTCCTCTCACACATCCTCCATAAGGCCGATGGCCTCCTTGGTTTTCTTCCAAGCACCTTGAACGTCGTCTTGAAAAGAGATCCTCAGCTGCGTGCTGCATATGCATGCAACCTTATATTGGCTGTTGCAATCATTGCACCCAAGAGACGATCTGCAAGAGATGGGTTCTCCGGCCACATTGGCTTTGGGCTTGAGCGCCCTCTGCCGCAAGAGGACTTCGACTCTCGCTTTGCGAAGAGTCCTCGGCACATCTCCAATTCATCAACTAAAATCATGCACGCAGGNTGGCTTTGGGCTTGAGCGCCCTCTGCCGCAAGAGGACTTCGACTCTCGCTTTGCGAAGAGTCCTCGGCACATCTCCAATTCATCAACTAAAATCATGCACGCAGGATCGATTGAAAAAAACCCAACCGAACACAAACCCCACCTGCTCTGGAACAAAACCGGAAGCACTCGGAAATTAACTTTTACAGGCTTCTAAGATCTGCCTCCGCAAAGAATACGGAATCCGAGTAGAANCCGGAAGCACTCGGAAATTAACTTTTACAGGCTTCTAAGATCTGCCTCCGCAAAGAATACGGAATCCGAGTAGAATTCACATGTATCGTGCTCGGCATGAATCGCGATCGTCCAGCGATGCAGTTCAAAACCAGTCTGAGATATACGATGTGCTATGAACTCTATCCCAGCATGCCAGCATGCGCCCGTCCTATCGGAGCTCAAAAATTGCATGTCGGTGCAATACCTTTTCCTTGGAAACCCATGCACCCCACTGCATGCATTGCAAGCCCGGGACATCGCAAACACAACTTCTACAAACAAGACCCCAGAGGATTCGGTGAATTATTTACCATCATGAATCGACCTCGCTGTCATCTTTTTACGACAGATTGTAGCAACATGCAGTTATGTTTATGTCTGCGGATCCGACGGCTTTCTCGGCCCATGTTGCACGANGGTGAATTATTTACCATCATGAATCGACCTCGCTGTCATCTTTTTACGACAGATTGTAGCAACATGCAGTTATGTTTATGTCTGCGGATCCGACGGCTTTCTCGGCCCATGTTGCACGACCGGGATGCATGCTGGCCTTAAGCAGCAGTCCTTCCTTATTCAATTCAGATCTGGCAGCATAGTACAGGGTGTAGGCCCGAGGTTTTAAGTACGAGTACTGTAGCATAATGCCAGCTGCACTTGAAAAACCTATATCGATAGGGTGCAAATTCACACACACCGATAACATGTATCGGGCTCGATCGACTGCATATACAGCTGTATAGCTCAAGCATGCCTCACACGTTGTTTCCGTGTCTCAACAAGTCTTCGCAAGCAACAAGTACTTCTCGACCGCTTCCGAACCATGTCCTCCCAAAAGGCTTCTTGAGNATACAGCTGTATAGCTCAAGCATGCCTCACACGTTGTTTCCGTGTCTCAACAAGTCTTCGCAAGCAACAAGTACTTCTCGACCGCTTCCGAACCATGTCCTCCCAAAAGGCTTCTTGAGAAGTACATGCGCGTGCACGAGACAGAGAGAGAGAGAGCGAGAGAGACAGAGAGAGAGAGAGAGAGAGAAGAGAGAGAGAGAGAGAGCGAGAGATATATGCATATCTATATCAGACAATGAAATATACATGCATGGTGTAGATAGACTTCACGATCCTTTATGTACTTGCCTCCCTTGGAGCGCAGTCTAACGGCCCCAGCAAACTANGAGAGATATATGCATATCTATATCAGACAATGAAATATACATGCATGGTGTAGATAGACTTCACGATCCTTTATGTACTTGCCTCCCTTGGAGCGCAGTCTAACGGCCCCAGCAAACTAAACAATCCTAGCTTCAACAAATATTAGCCTAGCCGGGGAGATTGTTAAGTTGCGATGCAAAACTTTCTCAAGTTAACTGCTATCTGAAATTGTGTCTATCCTCAATATTGTGGCTATCTCCAATGTTATATAAGGCACAGGAATTCCAAGCATGCGAAATGAAATTAAGAATGGCCCCGGAAAATACCAGCTGAAGAATCCAAGCCGTGACACCTAGACTAGCATTCGGCGGCCTCAGAAGCATACGTTTGAATGCAGAAACCCACAAAAGTAATCTGCAATCCAATCTTATTCAAAATTACCTCGCAAACACTATACAGCCGAGAGGCTGCGTGTAGCTGTGCGCTCCGTGCTTTGTGTGACGTGGGAACAAGCAGTGCGGTAGCAGCTCCAAGAGGTCTCGGTACTGCGGCAAGAACGAAGCCACCACCTCTTCCTCCGTCGGCTCCACGTTGCGCTTGCTGCTCTTGCTGCTCTTNTGACGTGGGAACAAGCAGTGCGGTAGCAGCTCCAAGAGGTCTCGGTACTGCGGCAAGAACGAAGCCACCACCTCTTCCTCCGTCGGCTCCACGTTGCGCTTGCTGCTCTTGCTGCTCTTCTTAGACGAAGTGCTTTTCGGCGTCGTCGTCAAGCTCTTCGGACTCGACTTCGGCCCGTGCTTCTTCTTGTGCTTCGGTGCCACGAGCACAGGTCCAGAGGGCACAGGGCTCCCTGCCATGCGCTCCTCAAAGCCTCCAGGAACCTGCCAGGCTCCAGCCCTGATGCAAACACCAACGACAGACTCGCCCTTTGCAAATTAATCCCGGCATCCGTCAACTGGCATATAGTAGTAAGTAGTACAGCACAGGTTGCAAGCACAACTCGTAACTCGAGTGTTAGTAGAGGTACTGTAGTATAGTGCCAGCAGGACATATAATACTATCGGTCCTATAGGTAGTGACAGGTAGTGGTAGTGTAGCGGTGGTGGTCGTAGTGGGAAGCGGTGTTATATGGTGGTGATACATGTAGTGTCACAGCCCATGCCCAACTTGCGAATTAAAACATCAGTTTTACAATCCCGAAACCCATATGTGTGCACACATATGTATGTACATACCTGCATGCGCAAATGCATGCATATAGACATACATTACATTCATACCTACATACAACCATAAGTATACATGTATGTATACACACATTTATGTTTTCATACTTATACACACATAATGCATTTGTCTTTGTATGTGTGAATGTAGATATATAGTATGTGTGTGTGTGCGTGTCTTGTTGCAGTCCTTCGTATCTACAAAATACCGCGTGTGTATCAAGAACCGCCTGTGGCTGCAAAGCCTCGCTCCGAGCAATCCGCATATCCATCGCCTTCTCCTCAATGCGGACCCGCTCCTGCGTGCAGTCATGTCGAAATATCCGTACATGCACTCATGCTGGGAGCCACTCCTCACCCAGGGACAAGGCCGAGACGGCCCGCTTCGGGCCTGCGGTGCCAGGACGCTCCTGGCACCGTTTGTAATCAACAAAAAATAATGCCGCCACCGGTTGTGATGCGCTCATCCTNTCCTCACCCAGGGACAAGGCCGAGACGGCCCGCTTCGGGCCTGCGGTGCCAGGACGCTCCTGGCACCGTTTGTAATCAACAAAAAATAATGCCGCCACCGGTTGTGATGCGCTCATCCTCGGACGAGGAACCAAGGTCTGACAAGCCAGGATCCTCCTGCAACACATGTACACGCTTGTGAACGAAACGTAGAACATGCCACTCATTCTTAAGACCATTCACTCCTTCTTGGCNATCCTCGGACGAGGAACCAAGGTCTGACAAGCCAGGATCCTCCTGCAACACATGTACACGCTTGTGAACGAAACGTAGAACATGCCACTCATTCTTAAGACCATTCACTCCTTCTTGGCATGCCTGGACGGCATCCGAACGACAGGCCACTTGTCCTGCATTGTATGCGCAAACATTTGATGAAGACATGGGCTGCCACTCTACCACTAGAACTCAGACTGAAAGTGCACGCGCTCCGGATCCATGGACGGGCTCCGAGTCTCCCGCTGTCGCTCCAACTTTGAGGTGCCAGGATCCTCCTGGATTTTCTGCTGCATTCTATGTGCAACCATGTGATAAAAACAACAATTGCCACCGACTCCCTCGCCTCGTTGTATCCTTCGTATGGCTCGTATGTGGCTCTGAGAAGGTCGTGCAAGTCCTTTTGGTCCATGTCCTGAGTGTGTATTTATCACATGTAACACATGAACACAACATGCAAAACGAGTGAACACAAGACTGCACTCAAGCATCCTTCTTCGCAGGAGGCTCTTGGTCACTGTGACNCATGTAACACATGAACACAACATGCAAAACGAGTGAACACAAGACTGCACTCAAGCATCCTTCTTCGCAGGAGGCTCTTGGTCACTGTGACCAAACACCTCGTCGAAGTCATCCTCGTCTGAACTGTCCTCAATGTGTACTTATCACATGTAACACATGAACACAACATGCAAAACGAGTGAACACAAGACTGCACTCAAGCATCCTTCTTCGCAGGAGGCTCTTGGTNCATGTAACACATGAACACAACATGCAAAACGAGTGAACACAAGACTGCACTCAAGCATCCTTCTTCGCAGGAGGCTCTTGGTCACTGTGACCAAACACCTCGTCGAAGTCATCCTCGTCCGAACTGTCCTCAATGTGTACTTATCACATGTAACACATGTACACAACATGCAAACGAGTGAACACAAGACTGCACTCAAGCATCCTTCTTCGCAGGAGGCTCTGGGTCACTGTGACCAAACACCTCGTCGAAGTCATCCTCAGAGCTTACACATACACCTTGTTTGACTCCCGTGTTTTCTTACGCATCAATATTAACACATGCAGTCCAGTGGCTGAGTCGGGGAGCGGGTCCTTCTCGCTCGCACTGAAATGTACCGTCGCCTGAATGCTCGTAAGCGTCGGGGTTTATGCGGTTTAGGGTTTGGGCATTGATCGGTTTAAGGGTATAAAGGGTTATATTTGGGAGTAAGGCGGTTACTTATTTAGGAATCACGGCTTATAGGGTGCATATAGGGTTTCGGGGGTTTAGGGTTTATGTGGGCTCGCAGGTTTCAAAATTTTCTTCATTTGGTGAAGTGGTTCAAAACGGTTGCCTAAAGTCTGTGCTGGGTTTGGGGTTTGGACTCTGGTGGCAACTCGAGACTCCGTATATATATATATANACACACACATGCAGGTTGGTAGAGTTTGTAGGGTTTAGCTTTGAGAATAGGGTTTGGGTGCTTAGGATTTAGGATATACTCGGGAGTTTAAGATTTACTACTTTCAACTGTTGTACCATTGTCTCAAGGATGCCATCAAAAATTGTTACTCAAACGCACCCCTGTCGCCTCGGATCGAGCATCCTCCTCGCTGGAGCTTGACACGTCACCTGAAGGCGGTGGCACATCCTCCGGGCCGGCACAGGGATCCTCGTCGCGTTCATTCTCGGACTCCGAGCCTTCACCCGGCTTCCACATACTCCCTTCCTCGTTCGTTGTCGCCTTCTCATCTTCATCACCCCAGAAATCTCCAGAGCAATCTGGCTCGCCTGACGACTCGTCTCCCTCTGCGGAAGGCTCCGGCTGTGGTTCGGCTGCCGGCTTTCTGGCTCTCGAGCTGTTGACTCTCATGAAATTTTTGAGGGTCTGCAGCTGCGAGTCCCGCGAGTACGGGGAGCTGGACCACAGCCTAGGGTCGATATCCCCTGCATGCACCTGCAACCTAGGATTGATCATGAGTGCTGCAAACCTGATCAATGCCTGAATGCATATAGGATGCTTTCGCAAGGTCGACCATACCTTCTGCATTTTCAAGACTCCGATCTTCATTGCAGCATCCGTCCAAGCATGTCCAATCGAGGCTTTCTCCNGAAAGCCTCCAAGATGGTGGTGGCCTCTTCCATGCTGGGTGGACGAAGCTGGAACGGAGGGTAGCGAAGCACATTGATGAAGATCCAAAAATTGGATATCCTCAGTTGCAGGGATGAATGCATGCATGAGCCACCTATCTAAAGTGCTATATCCTTGCAATCCTGGCACACATCATCTGCATTCATTTCTTCGTAGTTGCCTGCAACGATGTCTGTGAGCAGATCGCCACGAGCTGCCGTGGCCTCCATCCGCTCCTGCGCATGTTCAGCTGCAACGGTGTGCACTGCAAAATAATGATTGCATGCAATCTGATCGATCCTTCAATGCCTCCGGCTGTGCCATTTGCATCACCATCCCGATGGCTCGCAGTTCAAGCACTGCTCGCTCTGCATCGGTGGCCGCCATCGCACCGAAAGAACTTCAAAGCACGAACCGAAAAGAGCTAACCAGAAATACTGTCACCATAGCCCTGGCGTACGAAGCAATCGGACAATACTGCCTCGATCTGCCAAGCGTGCATGCAGCCCCGACATCGGACTCATCAATGCAAGCCGAGTTTCCCCTCCCGAACGACGGGGACGCTTTCGTCCCCTTCGATAGCTGCAGGGGATCGGCCGGTGCTGGCCCTGATCAATATATGCATGCGCAGCACAGAACGAATGCCTTGAAACAAGATATGTGCAAATCTGCATCTGCCACGCAGCCTCGATATCCAAACCCAGCTGGAGCACACCGGCGCAAACCAGGCTAATCCTCCCTGCACAGATCACCGCAATGAACAAAAGTATCTGTACTGCCATAAATCCATCCAAATGCTGCAAAGCCGCACGGCTGTACAATCGAAGACAAAGTGAGATGCACAAGGCAAAACCCAGGCCGCCGAGGAAATCTTGCTCGGGTCCATCCGATATCTCAAAGGTCGCGGCCTCATGGCCATGTTGCCTTATATACATCCAAGGATCTGCGCACTCATAAGCCCCACACACAANACCCAGGCCGCCGAGGAAATCTTGCTCGGGTCCATCCGATATCTCAAAGGTCGCGGCCTCATGGCCATGTTGCCTTATATACATCCAAGGATCTGCGCACTCATAAGCCCCACACACAATGCAACTGTTATGTCAGCTTCGACGCCTAAAGCCGTTGGCCACAGTCTTGACCCCGGCAAAGACTTCCAAGCAGTCCAGCTCCTGGGTAAAACAAACGAACTGTCCAGTTTTATGTGAGGTCTANCCTAAAGCCGTTGGCCACAGTCTTGACCCCGGCAAAGACTTCCAAGCAGTCCAGCTCCTGGGTAAAACAAACGAACTGTCCAGTTTTATGTGAGGTCTATATACTTTGCAGCACACAGCTGTAAGGTTGATCCCAGAGGCCACGTGTGGCAGGGTCATGTTTCGCATGACAAGGCTGAGCAGGGAGATCAGGCTGTGAGGCATGCCAGCGTTCACCAGGNCACGTGTGGCAGGGTCATGTTTCGCATGACAAGGCTGAGCAGGGAGATCAGGCTGTGAGGCATGCCAGCGTTCACCAGGAGGTCCAACCTAGGGAGCAGGTCCTAGGAAACGAGTACACCGCAAGCTCTCATGCAACTCCAAGCTGTATGCCGTCAGGGAACACATTCCTGAAACGTGCTGGAATGCAGCCCGTTTCTAAAAGAGGTAGAGGTCGCTCCGGCTCCGGTTCCGGAGCCTCACGTCGTCGCTTTCCATGCCTCCTTCGAATTTGAACCCCCTGCAGCTGCATCTTGGGGAAAGCTGGTGGCTTGAGCAAAAGCCTTGTTGGTTGTAGTCTCAATCGATCTGAAGCCAGCAAGCAAATCTCTGCAAAAGAAACGCACACTGCACAAANTGAACCGAATTGAACCCCAAAGGCGGTACAAAATGGAGAAACGACCGACGTACTAATAACCCCGCGCGAACGACTTACGCTGCATATTGGGGCCCGCGAGGATCATGGTTGTGCGCGAGTATGCTCCAAGCGCGCGAGAGACGTAAAATTAAGCGTTCGGGCTGAGCAGGTTGCTGCCAGTTCGCATGACGATGATACGGCTAATGCTCCCAGTGAGGATGCCAGTTCAGACAGCGGCAGTTATTCTGCTCGGGGATCCGCACCAACTGGTCTGCATGACAGTCGTGAGCGCAGTCGGTCACCGACTCGGCCGGCGACTCGAGAGCATGATCCTCAAAGCACCTGCCTTGCCATTGTTGAGCCACTTAATAAGGCCCTACTTGCTACGGAAGCCACCAGTATTCGGGCGTCGCCCTGCACTAGGATTGCTCCGCAATCATACTGTGACCGTTTGGGTGCTGAGCACTACTGGGAGCCCTCACCTTTCTATCTACGCCCCTTTCCTGGTGAGCCCTTTACTGTTTGTAGGCTGCTATCGGAACCAGCTGCCACCTCTGTTTCCCAACAGCGGGATCTAGATGCGCTTAGGGATCTGGCGGAACACATGGGTCTGCCTTGGCCATACTTCCAATTGCCAGATGTGCGTGAAGCTCTTGGAATGGGGCCGATTTTCGAGACGCAGATCCAAGTACATGTGCCTACCATTCTGCACTTTGCAGTCCTGACGCCTGAATATACACCAGAGCGTATTCGCGTTGGGATCATGCTGCCAGCTGATATGGACCTAGTGCTGCAGCAAGTGCAGGCGGCTCGAGACCCTGAACGGGCGGGCATGTTCCCTCATTTACTGTCTGCAATCCCGCAACCCACATCGAACTGGGGGCTACTGGTTGCACAGCCTGCGTGGTCACCACGAGCGCAGGTGATTGTTTGCGAATTACTGGCAGTGGATGGGCGCATCTTTGCTGTTTTTGCGCCAGCCTCAGCTACACGCGAAGACCTATTATGGCTCGCGGATGTTCCGCCCGGTGCGGACATCAATGTCGTTGCTGGTTTTGATGCTCGTCCGCTTCGTCAAAGGCAAGAAGTCCGTCTGCTTCCGGGGCAATGCATTATACCTATGTCCCATCGACGATTTTACCGCCTTCTGTGCGAACGTTGGACAGTATGCTTATTACCCCGCACACCTGGACTAACACCCAGGCTTTTCCTGGCACTGCCGGCACCCATTGCTATGCGGTAGCTATGGACACGCGGCACCGACTCTTTGTCGCTGATGCTTCCAGGCCATGGGCCTTCCGGCGTGACCTAGCTGTAGAGCTTGGGATTGCTGTTGGCCGGTTACGCGTTGAACAGGCCCACCCGCCTGTTCAGGACGCTATGCATCAGGGGTTTACGTGTCGCACTGCTATCGGCGCTGATGACACTGGACCTGATGAGTTGGATGCGAGTGTTCTGGTTATCCTTGACTGCAGGCCCATTTCACAGGGTTGGAAGGTATGCCGTGCACCATGGGGGTACCTCAACCTTAGGCTCCTAGTTGCCAGTTTTGGTGGGTCCACACCACTTTTTTGGCGGTTGGCGGTTGTCGGCTACACGCCGATTCAGCCCTATGTCGCCGTCAACCCAGGTGATGTGTTCACCCTCGTGTATGTATGGGACGAAGCAGACCTCGAATCCTCTGCCACGTCGGCCGTTGGCCCAACACCGCTAGAGCCACCAGATGACGCGAGTTCCTGTGTTGCTTGCCTGCCTCTAGGTCCTTCTGCCCTTTATGGGTTGCGGCATTGGAGACACTGGATGGCCGGATGCCCTCTGCCGCGACCCCTATTTTCCTGTGGGGCCCCTTTGCATTCTACCAGATGCTCTCCCTTTTACGCTTGCGGAAGTCGAGTGATCAAGTGGGCTGGGATTCTCATTCGTGCTGCCTTCTGCCCAGGCATTCCTTGGCCAACCTCTGTACTCCTTCCGCGTGGCACATTTGACCGGGCCTGCCCTTTTCCCTGCTGGCCCTCCATGTTGGTCATTGCCATGCG
The DNA here is from genome assembly GCA_003297005.1 of Symbiodinium sp. clade A Y106. NCBI lineage: Eukaryota > Dinophyceae > Suessiales > Symbiodiniaceae > Symbiodinium > Symbiodinium sp. clade A. The sequence goes on along the minus strand of BGNK01006484.1, from coordinate 9,777 downwards.
CTGCCTGCATCTCGTTGCCGTTTGCCATGTGATGCTTCTGACGGGGTTGACGCTGCCCTGTCACCGTATGCTTTCTGGCCAGGGGTTCCTTCCCCTTCTTGCGGTCGCCCTCCTCGCAGTTAGTTGTGCTGAGGCAGTCACGGTTCCACTTGGTGCCCCTGCTCGCACCCCGATACAATTCGGCCCTTCCTGTACTAGTGGCTTGTTTGTACCGCCTCTTGAGCTCCTTCCTTCCGAGTCGATTGATGGTCACGCCTCAGGTGGTCCGGGGCCTAGACCAGTTATAGAGTTGCGCCTTCTCGTGCCACTTGTGAGCTGGGATCCTGATCCTGTTCTGCCTCGTGTGTGGGAGCCCTGGCAGCTCTCTGCTATTGGGACTCTACCTCAGCGCCCGCTGCGCCTATGCGGTGTCCAGTGCCCCTTTGCTGCGCACCACCTTCTGGAGCTNCCTCGTGTGTGGGAGCCCTGGCAGCTCTCTGCTATTGGGACTCTACCTCAGCGCCCGCTGCGCCTATGCGGTGTCCAGTGCCCCTTTGCTGCGCACCACCTTCTGGAGCTATTATGCCCGCGAGTCGAGTTTTTCTGACACTTCAGGAGCTCTGCCGGATTCTGCCTGACAAAGATGTTACTTTTCTAGCATCTCTACACCCAGGTGGCTCAGCCGCTGAAGGTCGCCGTGACGGTCTGCTGTGCTATACTGACGGATCTTTTACTTCAGGGGACGCTTTTAGCTCGCAGGCCCTTGGTTGGTCATGTGTTTTCGCGACTGCGGATCCACCTTGTTTCAGTATTGTTGCAGGCCGAGTTCCGCCATGCCTCCTTGCTCCAGACGACCGGCCGTCCGCCTTTGTTGCGGAATGTTGCGCACTCGTTGCTTCACTTTGGCTGGGCTGTACGGTTNGTTTCAGTATTGTTGCAGGCCGAGTTCCGCCATGCCTCCTTGCTCCAGACGACCGGCCGTCCGCCTTTGTTGCGGAATGTTGCGCACTCGTTGCTTCACTTTGGCTGGGCTGTACGGTTTTTCACGGATACCAAGTGATCTACGCCTCAGACTGCCTTCCTGCTTTGGCGGTTGCAACCGATGCCAAGGGGACGTCTGTCTGCAAAGCAGCCTGCGCGTTGCGCACAATGCTGGCTTTCTCCTGTGCAGTTGCCACTCACCAACCTGCTTTCCAGCACGTACGTGGCCATTCGGGCTGCTTTGGCAATGAGGTGGCGGACGCCGCAGCACGCCTTGCAGCGCGTGGTGTTACTGTGGGGCATTTCCCATGGAATCCCCCGTGCTCGTCTTCCTTTGACTGGTGGCACTCCGACCTGCGCCTTATTGAGTGGGCTGGGCTGGTCTGCGGGGCAGTTTTGGGCACAATCAGACCTTGCCGTCTCCATCTTCATCTCGTAGCACTTCCGGACCCCAGCCAGAGGTTAGGGAGTTATCCGAGCGAGATCTGGTTGACCCGTTCCTTCCCCCTTCCCGAAGCTCGCGCCAGACTGACACAACTGTTGACGTGAATGCAGAGCTGCAGCTATGCGTGGCGTCGTATAATGTGCTTTCTCTCAATGGCGCCGCCTTTGCCGCAGACCGCTCTGCTGGTCTTGCGTATGCTGCTGGCCGTCCCGCCATGCTCGCGAGCAGTCTTGCTGACTGCGGGGTTGTGTTGGCTTTCCTCCAGGAAACTAGGACCCAGGAGGGAGTGTTGACTGCTCAGGACTTTGTGCGCTTTTGTTCTGGTTGTGAGCGAGGCCACCTGGGCGTCGAAATTTGGATACGGGAGTCCTTTCCTTTGGTGACCCGCCAGGGCAAAGCCCTCACGCGCCTCTGCCGAGATGCATGCACTGTGCTGCATCGGGATCCGCGACGTCTGTTATTGCACTTTCAGCAGGGGGAACTCCGCCTGTACTTGTTGAGCCTGCACGCCCCGCACCGAGGCCATCCAGAAGAGGACATTAGGCTGTGGTGGCACGCTACCACGCGCTTGTGTGCCAAATATGCTGGGGCGGCGCCGCTGCTTCTGGGGGGGGATTTCAATGCCTGTGTAGGCAGTGTTTGTGACTCCGCCATCAGCGATGCTGGTGCTGAGGTGCAAGACTTCTCCGGCACCTTCCTACATGACCTAGTGCATACAGCTGGGGTCTGGTTGCCGGCGACTTGGGCAGAGGCTCAGGTTGGGGATGGCTGGACCTTCTTTCAGAGGCGTAATGCGGCACCCACCCGTCCCGATTTTGTAGCCCTTCCTAATATGTGGAGGCATGCTCAGGTCCGAACATGGGTTGATCCCCTCGTTAATGCTGGTCAGGCCCCGTGTTGACCATCTGGCCACGATTGTAAGGGTGTGTGCCTCTCTGCCGCGTGCTGCGCGCACTACCGCGCAGCGCCGTCCTCGTGTTGATGCTGTGGCGATCCGAGCCCCACAGAATAAGCACAAACTCCAGGCGATTTTCGCAGGTCTGCCTCAGGTGCCATGGGGCACTTCTGCGGATACCCATGCTGCTCTGCTCGTCCGCCACCTGCAACAGGCACTGGAGCAGGAGTTCCCAAGGAAGAGGCGGCCACGAAAGCAGTACTTGACCCAATCCACATGGGCACTGCATCAGCGTGTTGCTTTCTTGCGCCACCAATGTGTTAGGCTTCGTGCCGCGGCACGTCGCCACACTTTGTCTCTAGTGTTCCTCAGCTGGCGTCACGGTAAGGGCCAATACCCTGCAGCCAGCGAGGATCCCCAATAGATCCAATAAGTCAGAAAAATTAGTTTGTAAGAATATCACTATTTCGTGATATTATTACAAAATAGCTCGAGGGGAAAAAGACAGGAATATGTACAGATTTCTTGCTTAA
>BGNK01006483.1:13129-26559 GCA_003297005.1 Symbiodinium sp. clade A Y106 | reverse complement strand
ATAGGAAATGATAAGGCAATATATACTACTTCTTCAGAAATGTATCCTAAAATAAGTCATTGCGTGGGCTTTGGGTGGGGTGGGGTGGGGTTGTGGGGTGGGGGTGGGCGGTGAGTGTTCTGAGCCTGCTTTGTAGGACTGGAAGGTCGGAGCGTGGTGAGCGTGGTGAGCTTGGCGCGCATGGCGGCACGACGACGTCTGGTGATATTGTGATGGTCATGTGGCGCAAATATATTTGTCTACCTGCAAGCATTACCTGAGCCGGGTGGCTAGGTCGTTTCCGATGGTGCTGCCGGCTTTGGGCTGGTAGCCCTTGGGGCAGCTGAAGAGGCCTCGAGACAGAAAGACAACTTGGCGGATACTTGCGAAGACACCATGCCTATGCGCCAACCATTCAAAACTGCCCTTTCGACAATTGACTGTCAGCTAGAATCCTGGAATGTGGACGCTGCTTCGAAGTGGCTGCAGGTGGCAACGCATGAGCCGGAGTAGAACGGCGAGCCTGACAAGATCGAGTTCAGAAATATATAGTGTAGAGGAAGAAAGCAAAAATCGTCAGAAGGGCTCCAACTGCAAGCTTCATGCAATTGCCACATCTGCACATGTACGATAACACTTACTTGGTCAGAACTGAGCTTTACTTACCCCTTGCGGCTGTGGGGCTGCTGGTGGCACTGATGCTGCCGACGTAGCCAGCGTTGCAAGTGCATCCAGACGGAACCTGCCATAGCCCGCTTTGCCCCGTGCTTGCGCCAAGCTATCTGCATCATTCTGCATCACAGCGGCGTTGCTGCCCTTGGAGTTGACTGGGCAGCTCACCTGTGCAACTTGGAGACGTCACAGTAAGCCGGCCCGGGCGAAAACAAATGGTCGAGGCACGGCTGTGCAGCCACCGCTGTAGAAGGGCGAGGTCTTCCTAGGCTGACTGATTTCGGTAGATCTTTCGCAGGGTGTAGCACTCTCACCGATATTTCTCTCCGCTCCTCGGAGCGTGGAGATCGTGTGTCTTGTGAAGCCTGCCACCTTTGCCTTGAACCACGAGGTTCTCATACATTTATGTCGACTAAGACTCGCTACAACAGACTCATGGACAAGTCAAGAAGCACGGCCGTGACACTCCCGGAGTAGCCAGCATCACAGGTGCAGCCAGTGGGAAGGTCTGTGCCTCGCTCGCGTCCCAAGCAAACTGTTGACTCCACGTTCGGCTGCCTGTGTGCTGTTCACGGGCGCCACGCGCACGCCGACCACATCGGCATTTACGGTGTTTCGTGGACTTTGCAGCCGAAAACGTCACGCCGAAAATGTCGCGCCTGCCGTTGTTTTCCACGTCCCGAGCATCCCTGGGACAACCATGATAACGTCCAGATCAGACCCCGTCCGTTCACGCAGAGCATCCATGCATGATAACGTCCAGATCAGACCATATCCATTCCCACAGAGCAGACATGGGCCTACCATGATAACGTCCAGATCAGACCATATCCATTCCCGCAGAGCATCCATGTGCCCACCATGATAACGTCCAGATCAGACCACATCCGTTCACACAGAGCATCCATGGGCCTACCACGATCAGACCATATCCATTCCCGCAGAGCATCCATGTGCCAACCATGATAACGTCCAGATCAGACCATATCCATTCCCACAGAGCATCCATGTGCCAACCATGATAACGTCCAGATCAGACTATACCCTAAGGACAAGGACTGGGTCAAGCTGTGAGTTCCTCGCATGCAAAACATGTGCGAAGGGGGACTTGCTCAGTAAACATCTTTACTCAACCGCGATGTGTCCAAAACCCAAGCCGTAGCGCATTTACGACCAATTTTCAAGTAGTTTCGGTGCCTGAAAGTTCCTCACTTCCCAATGTTCTAAAGCCTGGAAGTGCTGCGCCTGCCATGTAAGCCTGCAGTACCTACTACTTCATCCTTTGAACGGCGCGCGTGAACAGCACGTTCCAGCGTTTAAATTGCGACCGCCCTTAGCTCGAAGACAAGTCGCCGGAAGAGCCCGCAGGGCAGGCTTGCGCTTCGCACTTGCCGGTGTACCAGGGCCTGTGATGAAGCAAATCGGGTCTAGTAGGAAAGGGGAGAGGGAGAGGGAAAGAGAGCGAGAGAGCGAGAGAGAGAGAGAGAGAAAGAGAGAGAGAGAGGGAGAGGGAGAGGGGGAGGGAGAGAGAGTGCAAAATTCCACAATACAATCCAGACAGTTACGAGCGACCTAGAGATCAATCACTTTCCCCAATCTCACAGCAGTCAAGCTTCCTTTGTGCATCAAGCAGTCGTCCAGTCTTGAGCCAATGCCATCCGGCATTGTTGCATTCACAATGCATCGTGAACATGATATAGGGGGTCATTGGGCTCGTGCAATTTAACACAGTCCCTTGATCTTGACTTCAGTCGAAGATCACTCAGATAACGAACCAATGATAAACAATCAAAGCAACATGCGCCAACAGTCGAAAGAAAACAAACCCAGAAGCATTGCTCTCATTCGTGTACTTTCGCTCGAACGGAAAGACATCATTCGAGTCATTTGCAAAAGGGGGAGGCACATTGCACTGTACAGTCGATGTGCTCACAGTCGGGCAATGTTCTGTACAACATTGAATCCGAGAACTTCATTCTCTGCAATCCGCGGAAGAAATCCGTTCAACATTTCAACATAGACTCTACATTTCCAAAAATGTAGCATTCGACAAAGCACTCCTGAATTTCATGGCGACTCAGTGCTGCTCACTTCGTTGCCTTCGAGTTCATTCGAAGCACAACCTCCAGCTCCGGGGATCAATGCATTCGCGACCTCTGAGAGAACAGTCGCTGTGCTCGAGGATGCCATTGTCTTTGCCTTCTTGGATGGCATTGGAGCATTCGAGGAGGTAGGGCCATTCCAAGCATTCACATACTCGCCATCATCATCTTCATACAACTCGTCCCAGGTCGAGCAGTCGCGATGCAGTCCGGATGCATTGGCCTGAACCAAGGGAACCATTGTGTGTCCCATCAGGCGCCAATCGATCAGTCCATTGGGACTCACAGTGGCCAATCGGTTCCATTCTGCCATTTCCGCAAGGCAGAGGAGCGGCATGCCATGAGGGCGGCACATCGTGCCCTCAGTCGAAGGCATTCTGATGATGCCCATGCTGCTCCATGAGGAATCATCCGGAACATTCCAGACCCACTTCTTGGGCACATTCGCAACGCCCACATGCTCCTCGTCATTCTCCAGGTAGCCATTCTGGGTGGAGATATGGTCAGTGAACTGACGGTTAAAGAAATTCTCGAGCTTCATTTTCCCATTCGAAGCTGCAACCCATTTTCGCTGGGCCTCATTCTTGCTTCTTCGCCTCACAACGAAGACAACTCCTTCATAGTCGGCATTCTCGTCAAAGCATCCTTGANTTCGAAGCTGCAACCCATTTTCGCTGGGCCTCATTCTTGCTTCTTCGCCTCACAACGAAGACAACTCCTTCATAGTCGGCATTCTCGTCAAAGCATCCTTGACAGTACCATTGCACAGTCTTGCGCATTGCTGACAGTGCACAGAAGCTGCCATTCAACTGATGGCATGGGAAGTGTGACAGCTCAATCGTGCCATTCCGAAAGAGCTTTTCGCCAACACTCGAGGGAAGCATTACCCAGTCGTAGACATTCACCAGGCCGTGAACCACATCCTCCTTTGCATTGGAGGAGAGCTTCCATTCGATGTGCCAGTGTCCCTTCTTAAGGAACATTCTCTCTGCCTTGGTCATTGCATACCAGGCAGTCTCCACCATGCACTCATTCGGGCCATTCTGGACCACATTGATGCCCAGGGAGTTCATTCTCAACCTCAGGCTTGACATTGGGCCATTCGAGTGCTCATCGGGGTGCTCAAATCTGCATTCCGACAGTCCACCACTCCGTGTCCCAGGGATCAAAAGGGACAGGATCGGGGCCCATTCATCATTCCACTCGCGGCGGTACACAGCCTCTGCCAGTCCGATCGACCTGTGCATCATACAGTCGGTTGGCAATCGCGCAGGCATCCATATTGATCTTGTCAACACATACTCATCCAGTCGCTGCCAAACCTTTGTGACGTCCTTGCCAATGTCCATTCGAGACTGTGCGGCTGACACTTCTCGATTCACCGGCCCATTCCTTGAGAACCGGCGTGTCGCCAAGGTCTCATTCATCAGGTGCAAGGACTCCACAGGAAAATCATTCCTGCCAATATCCCTGCTCTCGGTCGCAGGCGGTGTGGCAGTCGGCGGCGTTCCAGCGGAAGCAGTCTGCTCGGCATTCGTGGCGAAGGCTGGGGCAGTCACAGGCGACGGTAGGATGCCCAGTGCGGCATCAATCTGCTGATCCCCCTGCAGTGGCTCATTGGGGCTTCCGTCCCCAATCTCAGCATCAGTCAGGACATTTGCACCAGGTGCGGCAGTCACTCGCACAGAGGCAGTGTCTCAGGCACTCCGCCAGTCAGGTGCAATGCCACCAGTGAAGATTGCACTCCGTCACTCAAGGAGGCCACATCCACAGCCAGTCGTTCTCCAGTCAGCTCTTCGTACTGGACTTCCGGAACAGTCGGCATTGTGGGATTAGCCATTGCTACAGTCGAAGCAAGGAGGCAGTCGTACAGGCACCCGAAGCAATCTTGATCTCATTCAGCAAGGCAATCGGCAATTGTCTCAGACAGTCCCTTGCATTGCAGCCTACACTTGCAATCACTCGATTCGACATTCGGCGAAACCGATCGAGAAAAACATTTCGGCTAAAAATCCAATCTCATTCGAGATCGGCACATCCTGCATTTCTGCCAATCGCAGAAAAATTTCGGATCGGAAAACTCTCTCATTCTCTGACACTCTCTTTCTTTGGTTTTGGGCTTTTTAGGGAAACAAACTGTGCACACGCAGTCATGACAAGCAGTCGGCTTCACTTTACATTAGACAAGACAGCATTGACATGTTGCATTCACTCACTCAAGGACATGCACACGCTGAAATCGGATGCAATCAGAAGCTCATGCACTCAGTCCCTCGGCGTGGACTTCAGTCCAACGACGCCCAGAGAAGCATTCGCGCACAGTGCACGCAGAGTACATGCACGCACAGTGAAGAGAACGCGCACTCGGGTCGGGAGAGCCGGGCATGCAGTGAGCATTCAGGGGCGGCAACATGATCATTAGTCATATGAGCATCAGAAACCGCACTACCTTTGAACCAATTTGAAACCACTCGTGGGTCTTTAATCTTTGCAACACATCAGTGGCAACATATTTGGTCATTAGGTCTGCGGGATTCCGCGTGCCATCAATCTTTGCCGTTCGAAGCAAACCCATTTGCACCAAACTCTGCACATATAGGAACCGCAGTTCCACGTGCTTTCTTTCCAGTGCCAAAGCGGGTTGCCATTGACTTACGGGCAGTTGAGTCAGTGTGGGCAATCACATTGACCTTCTTCGCCAGCTTTGCTTCAAGCAACATTGACCGAAGGAACAGTGCTTCCGGCGAGGCCTGATCAAAGAACCAGTCAACAGGCTCGCTAAGTTCCAAGAAGCTTCCACTGGCCATTGATGAAAGCAAGCGTAGTGCGAAGCGGCAGAGTCTCGTTTGGAAGGGCTTCGTGAACATTCACAAACGTGTCAGTTTCAAGCTGAATGCCCCAAACACCTTCCACAAGCTGCACAAAGCTTGTTGCATTCTTGACCAACCTCTCAAGCACTTTACCTAACTTGGCTGTAACGGCACGAACTTGCATTTCCGCGGGGCCGGACTTGGCGACCTGAGAAGAGGCAGATGCGGCCTGAGCAGAAGCGGATGCGACCTGAACACCGTTGGGAGAAGTTGGCTCTGGCTGAGCACGCTTGGGCGAAGTTGGCGTTGCCTCATGCACACGGCGGATCCAACCTTCACTGACAACGCTGTTGTGCCTGAACCAGCAAGGGATGTATGTTGAGGTGTCACCGGGCAGCCCCAGCACAAACTGTCCTTCATGCCAAAATGTGCCCCATCCCATGCGATAAAGCTTGCCAACTGCAAACAAGGGAGAGCTGACGCTTGACACCAGACAAGTACTTCTCATGCACATTTCGAAACTTGACACACGTGCGCCTGTCATGGACTTGCAACGCATTGCCCTGGGCATCACAGAAGTCTGGACCTTTGTGGCCTAAGGACTCACCTGCAGATGACAGGAAAGCGGGAACACAGCTTTCATCGGCTCCACTGTCGACGACCATTTCTATGGGCTGCCATTATGGGCTCACCCACCACTGCTGTCACGCGGATCAAAACTAATGACACTGGTGACTGCGCTGACATGACCACAGGTGGAACCCACTGGAGCACTGTCACTGCTTTCTGTCTGAACAACATCTGAAACCTGCCTGGGACCCACTGGAGCACTGTCACTGCTTTCTGTCTGAACAACATCGTCATACCACTCACTGAAGACAGTGAGATCCACTGCTTCATCACCGTCATCATCAAAGGCATACACGGGCACATCCTCAGGAATGCAAAGCTCAAGACGGTTGACTCTAGGTGCACCAGGAGCGCCATGGCAGACGAGCCTGCACTTGAACTGATCACACTGGCCGAACTCGAGGGTGACCCTGTAACCTGCTCCACTTGCTGCACAGACTGACCTTGCTGGCGCTTCCAGGCATAGCAATTCGCCTTGATGTGTCCAGGCTTCTGGCAGAAATGACACAACTTGGCACCTCTACCAGTTGCATCCTGGGCCTTGCCTTTGCCTTTGCCTTTGTCCTGGCCTTTGGAATCCCGCGCGCTGGGCTTCCAGCTGTTTGGCTGACCTTTGCCACCTTTGGGCTTACCACCTTTATCACCCTTCTTGCCACCTTTGCCTTTGCCCTTCTGAAGACGATCTATTTCCATAGGGGCAGAGGTGTCCTTAGGGCCCTTAGGGGTGGTTATGCCATAAGAAGAAGCAAGAGCATCGTTCCAGCGAGCATGACCCGTGTCCCAGCGCTCAATCAACTGACGAAGATCATTGTGGCTGCTGGTCTCTGTTACATGAATCATCGCTTGGGTCTTAAGCTGCCCAGACAAGCACTTTAAGACCGAGGCAAGTTTGCATCGTCACTCATGGTGGTACGCGAAAGCGAGTCGTACTCCTGCACTGCTGCCTCAAACTTGGATAGCTGCTGAACCAATCCCAACTTCATGTTGAATGCAGGCCATGCAAGCACCATCTGAATGAGTGCAAGAAGACTGGGCCTTGACGAAAGAGTGAGGTCCTGCACAAGACGCCTGTACGCTTCCAGCCCGCAGGAAAGAGGGATGGTTCTCAGCATTCTGCAACCGTTCTCATGAAGCAAACCGGCCAAAATCCCGAAAAGCAATCGCGATCTCTTCCTCAGCTGTCAGCGTTTCCAGCGCAATCGGGCGACTCAAGTTCGCCCTGATACGAGTAATATCAGCTGCGAAGTCCTTGTGCACACAGCCTAGCCACTGTTCAAACTGCCACGACCAGGCGGGCCACATGCTGAGTTCCTGATCACGATCCTTTGGAGAGAAGGGTTCAGGCTGCTTAATGATTTTGGAAGATCTTTACCTGTGAGCATACCACTTGATGCACCAGAGGATGCAGAACTTGCGCTTGCAGCTGCGGCAGCCTGATTTTGCAGTAGCAAAGTCACAGACTCCAACACTTGCATCAACCTTTGTTCATTTGCAGCTGCACTGGCAGTTGCACCACCGGCTGTCGGAGAAAGCGGATTCGAATGCACGGGGACATCCTGGGCTTGCGGCCCATCTGCGGATCCTGAAGCCGCCATGGCTCTCACTCAAGATCAAAGACTTTGTCTGAAGGCCTCAAGGGATGCTCGAAGCAAGGGGTTGTAAGATCAACCTCCGAACGTCCTGGCGTCAATCTTTGTTCAAACACTTCCAAAGAGCGTTCCTGGAATGCAACGTCACGCTCGCACTCTTCCACAGGGAACACTGTAGCTGCTTGCAACTCTTGTGATATGGCACTGCCAAAAACGTCTTCAAAGCCAAACTCTCTGAAAGCCTCTTTAAGGTGCTCCTTCTTCAAGCACTTTTCACCAAACAGCCAAACAGACTCTATGGTGTCCAAACTCTCAAGGTGATTCTCGAAGCTTACCCTATAGGTGCTAAGAATATTGTCCCAAGAAGTTCCTGAACGACCAATTGGTCTTTGCCTCTCACAGAGCTGTTCCACGTACAAGGAATGCAAACGTTCCTTGAGCAGCGCAAGGCCTCCACAGGTGGCCGTTGTTCCGACAAGGCGCGGGCGCAGGCACTCAAGTGCCAGATGCACGCTCGATGGCTCAAGATCTACGGCTCACGCAGCCCAACCCTTGATCCCACGAAGCAGAAAGAAGGATGCAACGCCTGGGCCCCTGAACAGAAACCCGGAAGACGTGTCGCACCCTGAAACTCACTGCCCTACCTGGGGATCTGGGTCCTGTCCCCTGAGCTCCGGATCGAGGAGAGATCACAGAAATCTCCTGCCGCCACCGAAGCTCCGCTACCATGAAAATTTTCCTTCAACAAACGCCTGCACATNCCTGGGGATCTGGGTCCTGTCCCCTGAGCTCCGGATCGAGGAGAGATCACAGAAATCTCCTGCCGCCACCGAAGCTCCGCTACCATGAAAATTTTCCTTCAACAAACGCCTGCACATCATGTAGTATGGACATTAGCACTGACAACCGTGAGGCAAACAACATGCACAGCATGCAAAACGGAAATTGGAGAAAACTTCCACGCACGCACGAAATGGTTTAACCATGTAAAAGAGGTCAAGGATGTTCGTGAAATTGCAATCACTTTTGGTGGCCAATGTACACTTCGCCAGACATTGCTGCATGCAGGAAGGCAATGCTCACATCTCCCAGGGTTATTCGGTTATTCCCCAGTTTCGAGACATTGCCATGCACAACAACCAGTGAAGGCGTCGAGGCAAACAGGTTGTCCTCTTCATTCTTCTCAACACTCTGGAAACAACCTCTAACAACAACTCTGCACCTCAGGTCAGTCTCATTCTTCCAGACCTTGACGCATCTGCAATCGAGGGCCTCATTCATTGACCTGTTCTTCGGTACAGTCTTTGACAAGCACTTCATCGTACACGTCAAAGTCCTTCGTTGAGTTCATCTCTTTCATCATTCCTTTCTTCTCAGCCTCAGGAGGGAACTCACTCTCCCAGAGCAGTGGCTCTGCAAGCCTCATTTCCGGCTCAATCTCTCCTTCCTCGGCATTAACCTCGACATCAATCTTGTTGCCATCTTTTCCAACGACCTCGTCAACTCCAACAATCGACGCAAGCCATTTACAGGAGTGGATCACTCCAGCAATGATATGATGCACTGCTGAGATCCTCATTTGCAAAACACGGCATCTCGATGTCAGCCCATTCATTTTGATGGCCAGTGTCAATCTGCGACGGATCACTCGAATCGCAGAACATTGTGTATCGATCACCCCACGAGTCCACGAGCAGTCACTCAACAATCCATCAACAGGAGCAGGGGCATCATCTGGATGATCTGGATGAAAGTAGCAGTCTCTCCGTTCATGATGCATTCGTATCCAACAACGAGGAAGCAGTATCCACCGGTCAGCAGTCCGGGGTGCTGCAGTCTCTGGATCCTCGAGATTGAACACTTGTAACAACAACTCCTTCATTCTGCTGCCATGTTGTGGCAGTGACCGAAGGGCATTCTCCAACTCATGCTCCTCAACATTCCGACTCACTCTGATTTGGCGATCAAGCACTTCAGGCTCCAGATTGGCCTCTTCAACAACCTCCATTGGGTCATCGGACTTGCGGAATTTAACAATCTCGTCATTCACAACTTCAGACTTTTCACGTCCGGTCAGTGGATCATATGGACGCGGTGCAGACTTCTGCACATGCCTCAGTTGTGGTTTGTGTCTCCATCCGAATTCCACTCGTCCTCGCCATTCCTTGGGGTCTTTCGGTCTCGTGTTCCTCAATTCCAGGAAATTCTCATCCCTCACAGTAACAGTCGAGCCGTCCTTGTATTGCTTGAACATCACTCGTTCGCCGGTCAATCTTGACTATCTGCCAGTAATGGGTACTGGCGACTTGTTCGCCAGTTTGATCCTTGGATCCAGCGTCTCATTGCGCCACACTCGAACATGCCTAATCAACTTCAAGTCCGACTCATTCACTTCCCACATGTCCCAACGATAGCCTTTCTTGGCTTTCACTTCTTGCGCTGCTGCAATCAGCGCTCCAATCTGGAACAAGTGGTCCATCGAGCCGTCATTCATGTCCGTCACTCCACGCAACTCAACAGATCCAAGTTCATGCTCAATCCCACTCATCACTTCTGGAAGACAACTCGCTGCCTTTCTCGCCGCATCTGCCACGGCAAACGGTAGGACAGTCGGAGTCAAGTAAACCAGTGTTCCCTGACGAACAATCGGCACGGGGTTGCCAGTTGGATCAATCAAGGCCAGGTAATCCTTGGCCATTACCGTCCAGAAATCTTGCAACAACAGTCGGGCAACACTCACCTGTGGGAACGGTATCCCAGTGCACACATAGAACTGAACACCCAACGAGTGGCCATTGCCACAGTCAAGCTGCACAATCTTACGACCTTGCACATCCAGTGTCTTCCCAGACAAGCTCCGCAGTGAAGGGGCACTCTCATTCAACGGCAAAATAGGGTAGTNGCCATTGCCACAGTCAAGCTGCACAATCTTACGACCTTGCACATCCAGTGTCTTCCCAGACAAGCTCCGCAGTGAAGGGGCACTCTCATTCAACGGCAAAATAGGGTAGTCCGGAGCAAGCCATTCCGGACAGCAGTTCGCACAAGCTCCAGTGTCGAACAGTATCCAAGACTTGTCCGCCAGTCCTGCTTGCATGTGAAACTTGACCAGTCTGTCGTCACAACCCAGTTGGTCATTCTCAGGTACATTCCGGCTGGGCACCGGAGGCACTCCAGCACTCAACGCACCAATCAGCAGGCAAGCTCCAACGAACAAATTCGTCATCATTCCAAGTTTCGCGCCTCGAACAGTCCTGGATGGCCTTGCTGCATTCTGATCCTGAGTCTCGACAGTCACAGCCGCAACATTCTGCGATGGCTCGCTCTTGGCGGGATCCTGCGGGACATTCGCAGTACTTTGCGACTGAAGATGCACTTGCATTAGGCTGCTCAGCACTCCACCAGTCCTGAGAACCCCAAGACCAGTCATCGGACCAGTAATTCCACTCATCTTCGGACCAAGACCAGTCACCAGACCAATCATCAAGAGAACCAATCCAATCCTGACTCCAGACATAGTCATCCCATGACGACCCACCATACCATTCAGCAGCTTGGCTCCAATCCTCTTTGAGCATGCATCTGAAGCCTATCTCTTGATGTGTGTTTGCTGAAGGGCATTCGCAAAGGCCATGTGGGCTGAAGGAGTTCGGGAGCGGTTCGGCGTAAGTCCAGGTTCCCAGACGTTAGCAGATATGCATAGGACATCCCTTGTACATTCCGTCCTGTAGTGCATTGTATAGTCTGCTAGTCACAGGCTCAGTCGTAGGGGCATCTGGATCAATCCTTGCTTTCTTTGGTGCATTCTCTCCAAGATCTGGAGGTTCATGAACAGTCTCGGCAGGCGCACGGTCAAAACCGTCATTCTGCAAGAGATCTTGGACAGTCAGACTCTCACTCTGTCCTGGCGCCAAGTCTTCAAGCTGTTCATTCTCCTCATCTTCCTCTTCGACGCGTGACAGTCCTGGAGGAGGTTTCACTCTACCTTTCACTTCAAGATCAGGCGGCATTACGAACGCAGTCGAATCAACTCCATCACCTTTGGGTTGCCATGGCACTGACAACATTTTGGTAACTCCAACGGCATTCCATTGCTGAGAAGGCGGTGTCCTCTTGACAGCGCGGACCTTGAAGACTCCATTCGCATTCCCAAGGATGACCTCATCTGCCTCAATGTCCTTGCCTAGGTACACTCCGGAGAACCATTGAGATCTTGCTTTAGGGATCTTCACTTTATTGCTGATAGGCAGTTTTGCGTCAATCCACTCACCAAACATGCACAGTGATCCATTGTATTCACGCGACCACCTACGACTATAGGCAGTCTTGCCGTCAGACCCAACCAAGCACCTATTGACCAACCACTGAGCATGTTTCACGCACCAAGTGAACATTGGAGATTCCGATGTCAACTTCAAGCCAGTCGACTCTTTGCACTTGAGAAAACAGTGTTCTCAGTTGACCAATATACAAGGTCCTCTGCACATTTCCGACACTTCCTTGACTCTGGGAGTGTCCAGTCGGTGCTGCACGCATCGACAGTCCTCCGATCGTCTTGCAAAGTTCCTTGGCAATCACCTTCAATGAATTCGCCTTGTCATATTGAACAATCCCAAACGTCCTACCAATCTCAAACACAAATCGACGCAGTTCGGCTACAGCATATTTCTCCATGCTACCCTTCGCGGGCAACACAATCGCCATTGCATAGCCAGTCTGTACGCCGGTTGCATTCAAGATCGTTCGTTTCGGAAGGTCATTCTCAGAGAAATCAATCTGAATCACTGGTTGCCGGTCATTCTTCTCCACGGCATGACTCTGTGGTAGATTCGACTTGACACAGTGCTCGCACCAGTCACGATAAGGGAGATGAGTCAATTCATGCAGTCTTCTTTCGCTCTCCGAAGGTTCACCTGGAATCTTCAACATTTTCAGGCACTCTTGTCGTCAGTTTGCCGCTCGGCATTCTTGTCAGCAGTCGGCCGATCAAGCCCAAGCGGAACAAACAATGTATATCCAATCCACTTGTGACCCGTGGGACCTCCTGGGGCCTCGCATTTCTTGACAGTACCATCACCGTCACGTTGTTTGTTCGCTTGGTGTGAAAAGAGGGTTAAGACCGCGAGGGCACTCATTTCCTGCTTCTTTCCGAAGAGCAGGTTATGAGCCCAAAGGCGGCTCCCTGTGTGATCTTCGCTGTGCAATGGAGTCCGCGGCGGGTTCTGGTGCTGAACCTGAGTACGGACGGTCAGCTGAGGCTTCTGGGGATTCTGCTAGCGTGATGCAACAGNTGATCTTCGCTGTGCAATGGAGTCCGCGGCGGGTTCTGGTGCTGAACCTGAGTACGGACGGTCAGCTGAGGCTTCTGGGGATTCTGCTAGCGTGATGCAACAGGAGAATCTGGGAGCTGGGATTTATAACATGGATGATTCTTCGGTCCAGGGAAACCATACTGGAGCTGAAGGAGGAGTCAGGGTTCAGTCTGCAGGGGGTGACAATGTGAGGTCACTCGAGCAGGAAGCTGCAGCTGTCCTAGCGGCTGAGGATGGTGTGGATTCTGCACTAGCGGCTGCGGATGGCTTGGAGCCAGAATACGAATTCCAGTCAGTTGAGGGGGGCGGTGCAGGGTCTCCAGGACCCGCTGGTGG
>BGNK01006482.1:5462-26303 GCA_003297005.1 Symbiodinium sp. clade A Y106 | reverse complement strand
CCCCCTAACAGGACCACACTGGAAGTACGTCTTAGTACAGAGAAAGTTGCGGAAATCGTCTTTCGAGTTGGCGCCAAAGCGCGCACGCACAGAGCGCGCAGGGCCTCCCTAAAAAAACCGCTTCGGGTTTCGGGCAATTCTCTGAAGATTTGAACTGGGCTTCTTTGGGGCCGGAGGCAAACACGAAGTGCCTTCGAGGATGACAAAGCCTAGAGTTTGCCCTTCACATGTGGAAAATGTGTGGAAAATGTGGTTGTAAGTTTGAAAGGAAGTACGATGCAGGGACCCAAACATGGCTTGGACTTTCCGAAGTATTTATAACTAAAGAGCTTAGGGTTCAGCCTCCACACTCCGGTGGCAACAGGACTTCGAGGCAAAGTGCCATGGCTGATGTGGTGCTTGGGGTTGCTCAGGGTTTGGTAAGAAAAGCCAAGACCAAGGATTTCTGACTTCGGGTTTTCGGCAAGTTCAAGGTTCAAGAAGTTCAAACAGCTTCGGATTTCCAGTCGGGGGTCATAGGGCTCGGGGGCTTAGTGAATTGCTCGGGTGTAGGCCTCATCTGGCTTGGTGTGCCAAGGAGACAGCAAGGCAGCGCCGATGAGCATCAGCAGCACATACCTCAGCGAAGAAGATGTGAAGTAAAGCTCCAAACCCTAAATGCAAGTTTAAGAGGAAAGAGGAAGCTAATTCAGGCCCCTCCATAGCCTAAATCTCAAAACCCTAAGTCATCACCGGGATGGTCTGCAGTGATTTACTCGACCCGAAACCCCGATTAAGTCCTGCATCCATACACATATTAGGTCTTGAAAGCGTTGCAACGGAGCAGCGGTCGAGCAAGACGCAGTTCCTGTCGTAAGAAGAAGATAACAAAACCAAGAAGCATGGCATCACAGAGCATCCTCCGAGAGAAAGACAAAGTGTCTGACGTACGTAGAGACTCTACTCGTTTTCTATAATAAGAACAATGATAATGATAATAGTGATAAGAATACGAAAACCACATGATTTTGAGGTCTAGGTCTAGGGCTTGCCGAGGATGCCTTTGTCAAAGCTCGGCTACCGAAAGCAAGCAAACCAAGGTTTCGTGTTCACCCAGGTCAAAGGACAGAAGGTCTGAACCCAAACCAAACCAAGTAAAAAAACACATATATCAATCATGGCTATATAGGGACCTTAATTAAACCACACCAAACTCGTATTGGCAAGTATTTATGTCCTGCCAGGCTACGGCCCGAAATGAAGCAACACCAGCGAACTACGTTCACGAACCGACTCATGACACGCAGCCCTGCATCATGGTGGCATTAATCTTTGATCACTGTTGGTCATGTTTTAGCATTGTCTGGCTGACTGGTTTATTGCTGCCGCTGTTGCTGCTCCTGTACGATGCTTTTTCACACTACCGCTATCACTACCACTACGAGGACTACTAAGATGACGAAGACGACGACGAGGACGACGACGACTACTACTACTGCCACTGCCTACCACTGCTGCTGCTCCCCTCCTACACCCCTACTCCCCTACTCCTACTTCTACTAGTACTTACTACTAGAACTTACTACTTGTACATACTACTTATAAATACTGTTGTTGCGACAACAACAACTAACTACTACTACTACTACTACTGCTACTGCTACTGCTACTACTACTACTACTACGACTACGACTACTACGACTACTACGACGACGACGACTACTACTACTACTACGACTACGACTACGACTACTACTACTATTACGACGACGACTACTGTCGAACTCTTGCGTCCAAAACGGAACGGGTTGAACTCGTGAATTACGCGACTTGCAACTAAGTCTGAACTTGGGCCTCAGCGTTCCGGGTGAAGGAACCAAACTCGCCTAGCAAACAAACCTGGTCGACAGAATGGTTGAATATGTGTATCTACACTGCTCGCTGACACTTTTCTTCCCTACACCCACTGACTGACCCATAACTTATCCCGAAGGCCAAGGAGCCCTAAAACCAACAGGTTGTTTGTCGACGCTACCTCCAGAAAGAAGGACGGCATTCATCCCACAATCCCCGAGTAAACCCTAAACCGTATCGCGTTCGCTACACAGCGGCCGAGCATCCAGAAGTTCAACGTCGAAGGACGTATAACACCAGGACATAGAAGTCCAAAGGTAAAGAGTGCCAGGAGTCCAACGTTTGTCCTGCGTCGAACGGATCCCGCATCCAAGACCCCACCACTCTATTCGTCCAAACGCTCGACACAGTGCGAAAAAGCTTGTGAAGTTTCGGCCGGGGACTACCCAACAACACCAAGCAAACATCAGGACTTCACGGAACGCACAATCAACATCCACAATCCCCTAATTCCAACAACCCGTATCCTCAAACCCGCAACTTTGTTTCCAAGGTCCAGAAAGATCAAAAGTAGGACAAGTCTCTGCAGTCAGACTTTACCGACGTGTGGAACAGGATCCAATAGACTTTGGGGTGGGAGGTGCGTTTTGATGCATCTGCATAAACGCATGCATATACACACACACACACATGCGTGTGTACATATGAGCGAGAAGCTGCATCTACAGAAGCACATACATGAAACAGTCTACCATGCACAGATAGAACCGCATATATGACTTACATGTACATGTACGTATGCAAATATGCGTGTGCGCACCGAGACAGAGACCCAACCAAGAACAACAATTCAGAGGCAGAGAGAGAGAGAGACAGAGACGTGCAAAAACAAACGCGTGCACACACACACAACGACATGCATAGTCTTGCGCATGGACACACCCGCACGCACTGACAAGCAAGCAAGCAAGCAGCACAATAAACAAAGAACTCAATAAATAAGGGAGGGCATGAACTCCTCAAACATAGGCTTGATTCCGATTTCACGCTCTTCCCACGCGGACTCTTAACAGGGCAGGCATTCAAGTGACCATTTAGGAAATTTAGGGTGAGGCTAGACACTCAGGAAACAGCGAAACAAGCAAGCACGCCAGCCAGTCAGCCAGTCAGCCAACAAGCAAGCAAGCTCTCAACCTTGAGGATAAAGAATAAGCATGCTGGCAATTCATCCTAGATTCGGGTGATCAACCCCATCAGCGGTCCACGTAGTGACTGAGTTCATCCAGCGGTCGATCTTGTGAAACATGTTGAACTGGATCGTTGCCACGACAAACACGAGCCTGAGTTGTAGAATCTAGGACCTAGGATACATGTCCTGCTCCTGTTGGGGTCTGCCAGACAAAACACAATCGAAGAGCTGCAGCCTCATGCTTCCGCTTCCCATGTCAGATCCAGGTCACATGATCTGCGGCCCAGAAGCAGGACACCGAAAATGGAGTTGCATGTCTTTGCCATGCTCACGCGTAACCTCGCTCGAGTCTCTACAGAACCTGCACACCTTGGGCCGGCCTTCTATCGAAACACATGTACACCACTGTTCACGCAAGAAACACGACTCTAACCGGTAGTTAGGTGGTGTACATAAAGAAGTGACGAAACACAGGACAAGACAGAGACGTGGAAAAAGGCTGTCATGAACTAGTGAAGATATGCAATTTCATTTACACAGACATAGCCGGACACATGTCCTTCAAATATAATATAGACACGTCGCTGCACATACGTGTACATGTGCACTTAGGTTTACATCTTCATGAGCGCGGCCGGATACATGCACATGCAGGCTTGCGTCCATACACACATACCTACCCAATTACATATATGCATACATGCAAACATATGAACGCACATATGTTCGATCATGTATGCATGCATGCATGCATCATGTACATAGCATACATAGCTGCATACATACATATATGTATACGTATACGGATACGTACGTGATTATGTATGTATATATTGTATATTATATATTATACAATATACATTCTATGTTATATACTATTTATTATAAATTATATATCTGTACTGATTGTATATACGACTCTCTCTATGTGTGTGTGTACATCAACATGCACATGTACCTGAACGTACTCTGGCTTTAGATTTTGGGATTGGGCTGAAGGATTCAGGGTCGCGCGCTTTTCTAAACTCTATCTTTGCACCAATTCACATTGGATTTCGGCATAGATTTAGCACCACTGGCTTCACCGATGACTCCAAAACTTAACACTCGTAGTTGAACCCAAAGACCCCCACGCCCCCGCCTTTGAAACCCAAGACCTGTAGAACCTGGAAGTCCTGCAAGATGTCCAAATCATCTTCAGAGCCTGTCACTGTGCCTCAAACCTTCCGGAACTGAGGTCCACTTCAACCCCTAAGCTCAAACCCGCTAAGACTCCGCACCCTACACACTGACGAAAAGCGACGTGGCCATGTTCTATCCGAGATGCCGCAAGACCTCCGCTAAAATCAGTTGCGCCTGGGCTGACTCCTTCCGACTGAGGGAGGCCTCAATCGTGAGCTTTCTGAGGGTTTTTTGGGGCTTTGGGTTTAGGGTTTAAGGTTTTAGAAGGTTTTAAAGGGTTTTAGGTTCAGGGTTCAGGAGTTTTAGAGGGTTATTGGTGTTTTAAATAAGTGTTTAAGAGTTTTACGTAAGGTATAGGGTTTGCAGGTTCAAAACAGAGTCCACTGTATCAGAGGTTTAGCACCCACACAAGCATCGGCAAAACGTTTCAAGTTGCATCAACCATCCAAATTTCAGGATACCCAATCTTTCGGGTCAGGTTCTTTTTTTTAGGTTCGTGTGCCCTTTGAGTGGGTAAAGGGCAAGCCTTGCAAAAACCACCCCGGGATTGGACCAGGGATCTTTTGCAATTCGTGGTTTTGGAGCCTTTGCAGCTTTTGGCTTGAGTGCCAAAAGGTCGACTTTGCAGGCTATTTTGCCCTACAGCCGCCTCTGCACCCACTCTGCGTCGTACGGCTGGCACGTCGCCTTGTCGTCGCCGCTTCGTCGCCGCACCGTCGTCATGATTGGGAGGCATGCAAATGGAAAATAAGAACCTTGGGGTACCCTGCCCTTACAAAACTGGGCTTTAATGCAGCGCTTTCACTGTAAATCACAGCAAACCATAGTACATGTAAATGTTCGACGATGTGATGGAGTTTCCGGCTTCGCCACTTGAGCGACCAAGCATCTCGGACAACAGATTCTGGAGATTCGGATTGTGGGCATGCGTTTCGGTCTTGCAGACTCTATGGTGCGGGTGAAGGTCTTGGAAACTGCAATGGAGCTGCTCATTAATGAAGCGCGTTCGCTATTGGGTGAGTGAAGGCTCCATCATCCCACAAGGATTTTAGAGGAAACAGGGATAAGTACATTCAACACTATCTGTAGCGAACCAGACCAAGAGCTTTACAAGGTGTCGGAAGACAAAACGAGATTCAGCCAAGAAGCCACGACACGGCGTGGCCACGACAGACACTGAGTGAAAGAAATCCTGACGTCCTGGATGCGGAATACTGTGAGGCAGGAGCCGCGAAGGTCACTTTGTTGCATGAAGTAGGGTTGTAATATGTTGTAGTATTCTAGGAACCTTGCCTTGTTCTGAGCCTTGCCGGGTTACACCGTGTGAGGCGTTTGCACTGTCTGCTCCCTCCTCTGCTGCTGGCACTGCTCAAACAGTTACTGCTCGTGCAATTAGGACGGTTGCTGCTCATGCTGCTGCTTGATCCGCAGGATTGCAGCTACAGCTAAAATCCCCCCTGAGTCCAAAAAAAACTGAGCATAAAGACCCCGGAACCCCCAAAGTCCTCGATGGCCGAAACCTCCCAGCTGAGTTAGTCTTCTTTTCATGGCCTAGAGCTCATGTTTGGCACTGAAACTTCAACTTCTTTATATCATGTGGACTTATGAAAACCCTAAACCCTGTACCCTAAACGAAGCCGAACTTTCCCAAAGCCACTCTCCGGGCCCTTCATGTGAATCATCGCTGAGCCCGAAGGGGAGGACGGAGCACAGTTGGAGAAGGGGTAGGGCGGGAGTGCAAGCTCTTGGTTCTCCCGCAGTTCTTACACCGAAAGCTTCCGAGGTCGCAGCTGTTGCAATTTCCCTGGCTAGATGCGCGCATGAAGCGCNGGGGGGGGGGGGGGGGGGGGGGGGGGGGGGGGGGGGGGGGGGGGGGGGGGGGGGGTAAGCAATCAAAAGAAACCCGAGAGGACGTGGGCCCAAACCTGGACACTTCTCACTTCTACAACTCCAACTGCAACGTCGATTGGAGTCCTTGCCACACACCGATGTGAGGTAGAGAAGGCGCCCAAGAAAAAGGAACCTGAGCGCGAATACCGACGAATCTGAAGATCAAACCGCGAGGCTCTTGAGTCCTAAGCCCAAAAAGTCTTCAGAATTGGTTTAGGTTTTGGGCTGATTTAAGCTTTCTGGCTTTCCCGGCCCAGAAAAAACCCAAACCCCAGAATCAAGTACTCCTCAAGGAGTCGTAATCCTTGATTGACTGTGGAGCCTCTGCGAAAGCGATCTTCAACACTCGAAATGTGTCGGCCTCCGACGTTAGAACATGAAGCGCTTCTTGATATCGGTAAGGTTGCCCGTCCGAGCATTGCTTGCCCCTTGCACGCTAAACCCTGAAGCCCCTCAACAATGCTAGGCCCAAACAACGCCACAACCTTCCAATGTCAACCCTCGAAACCAAGGGATAGGCCGAATAATTCCTATCTGTAATTCCTAGAACTGTCATCTTTACTTTCGAACCCCAAAACATCAATCTTGAAACCCGAAAAGACCCATGCTTAAATCCTATACGAATACTAGTCTTTAACCCAAACCATAATAAGAAAACATTAACAACGATCATAATCACAATCATAAATGCAATAGTCTTTGAACCCACCGAAACTCTTTGGGCTATGACGCTCCAAGGCAAATGAGACCGTTGTAAAGGCGAACGTCTCCGACGCAGTCTCCATTGTTTCCTAAGCCTAGAAATCCTAAAGGCCCTATAACGGCTGCTATAATGGCTACTATCCCATACGGGCCACTGTAAGGGTTGCTGACGTGCGATTTTGACACGGACTTCAGAAAACATCAATTTCGTTTTCTAGACCGTAACAACGGCCCAACACACTGGCACCAAGAGAGTTCCGACAGATTAGAGTTCAGCGCTTTGTGTTACGGGCATATGGACATCAGAAATTACAGACTATGGTCGTGCTTGGTGCTTATTAGGACCCGTTTTAAGGGATGTCTGGGATGCCCGGAAGGCCATGTTTATGCTTATCCCATGCGGTGCCGTCCCGATTCTTGTCCTGCGAGCCGACACCGCTGCAGTATGCCCAGTGTTTAGGGCCTAGGGTGTAGCATTTAGGATGCTTAGCTACTACGTGTAGCTGCTGGTACCATGTCACCGCTCTTGGTGCAGCTGCTGTTCTCTCTATGTCCCTATTTATAGCTCCACAGCAATCAGCAGGAGCATTCCAATCATGATTGTCCTTGGTATCAGAGTCTGCACTGAGTACTTTGCTGGCACTTACAGAACTGCTAGTACCATCTCCTTGGTGCAGTGACAATGACAATTGCAATCTCTCGATAGTATCGCTTCTAGGGACCCAAGGAAGCACGTGAACATAAACTATTGAGCCTGCCCCGTGTAGGAATTTTAGCTTCTAAGTTTACGTTTAGGTGCTGTTGGGGGTTCCAAGCTTCTTCGTGTGGGGGTCTTTTTCGGGGTTCTTTCAGCTTCCTATATAGATCAGCCACTCTCGAAAGCTTGGGTTTACCAGCGCCTTGGGCTTGGGCGGTTCAGGTTTCAATGGCCTGGTAGGTTCTGGGCAGAACGTGAACTCTGAGCTAGTCTCGTAGGTGACGACCCGGCTCGAAACAGCAGGTGCTTAGGCTTTCAAAGTCATCTGTGCTTCGTTGTTAGCTACAACCCCTAAATCCCACTTTCGTCAAGGCTCCAGAAGTCCAAGAAAAATGACCAAGAAGTCCAAGAAAAATGACCAAGCCGTGCTTTCTGAAGAAAAGTCTCGGCTCTCAAATCACGCAAGCATTTTTTTCAAATTTTTGTTGGTGAGGCAGCCCGTTGTGGCAAGTTCGCGAAGAAGATTGAATGTGAACTAAACAAAAGTCCCTGTGCTGTGGTCGCAGGCTCTGTTTTTGAGAATTCACAGTAGGCCAAAGGCAGAACGTGCCGATCCTTTCTAAGTATTCAAGAAAAGATTGACCTTCGGACTTTCAGCTGCGGCTCACATCGATGTGACTGAATCGTGTCAGTCTTAGCTAGACGTAATCGCAGTAACCAGTCATAACCATAACAAGAGTAATGACTATTTTAAAAGTAGCTAATTATTGAATGCAAAGCTCCTCTTTGTCTTGCAGCCTGCAGGATGCCCTTCTGAAGCACGGTCTAGGCTTTGGTGGGGCTCAAACGCACCCCATCACGTAAGGTTGAAGGGCTAAGGGTTGAGGGATCGAAGGGCTTCGAGCTGCAAGATTCGTATTTGGGCTCTGCGTCTCAGGTCAAGGGCCGCAGGCTTAAGGGATTTCAGGGTTGGATGCTTCTCGCCAATACATAGATGACATAGATATGCGTACAGGTGTATACACCTACAAATACAGTACTGAGTAAGGGAACTGAAGCTTAGTTTCGATCTGTGTTTGTCGTGTTTCTGTAGGCTCACGCACAGCATGCAGGGACCTCGCCTTCATGCCAGCATCACTTCTTTGCAAGCTGCGGTATCTAGGACCTAGGTCATGCTTCTATTGCGTCGGAACCAGAAACCATACAAGCAAACAGCGAACTGCAATGCCTGCGGAACCCGACCTGGACCTCTGGAACCAAGTTCCAACCTCGCATAAAGTCTACAACAACTGTGATGCTGGCTCACACGGAGATAAATTATCATGCTCTCCCTTTGGGGGAGTGAACATCGGTGTAGGCCACTCCGTCAAGAGATGGCGCTAAACTCTTTAGAACCAGGCTGCTGAGCGGTGAGGTCTGGGGATTCATGGCCTTTGTTTTGGTCCGGGTTTGGGGTTTCCGCTAGGGTCCTCCGCTAGGGGAGTTTGGGTCGCTTCTGGAGCCTGAGGCATGTCTTCTTCTACCTGAACTCTAAAGCGACAGAGGGCTGGCCTTGCCAAAGCTCCTTGTGCAGCATTGCGGTGTTGCGGTCACAGGCACAGGCTTAACTTTTGGGCATGAACTGGATTGTAGAGGAAGTCGTTATTCGAGTTCATGATTGCTGCTGTGGATCCTGGGTATGCGATTCCGAAAACCATGCTATCTGGAGGTCTTTGAGATGCTAGCCTCTAGCGGGCTTGAGTCCGTGATTTTTTATGGGGGCAATACTCTGGAGAATCAAGGCCTAAACACTCCCTAAATCTGCAACGGCAAGAGGTTTCTTAAGTACTTCCTTTCGTCCAATAACTTGAGATAACCAGCCACACAAAATAAGAGAGAACTGGAAACCAGATTCGGGAAGCTGGGCTCCCGAAGGCTTCGAATTTAGGGCCTTGAGCTCTTTCACCTTCAAAACTGCAACGGTCTCTAAACCGTAAAACCTGAAAGCCTTGAATGCCAGAAACAATACTACAAAACCAAAAAATGTTTGGTGGCAGCCTCTCAATACTAAACCCCCAGAAAGTATGCCCTGAACCCTAGGCTCTTCACCTCAAAAGCACGAAACCATCCGATGTCAGTCCTCGAGAGGCCTTGTTCTGCGGCTGGCTCCCGAGCTCCCTCCTGAATTTTCAACATACTTCGGGATCCTCGCTTTAGGGTTTAGGGGCAGTGGGGGCAGTGGGTTCCAAGGCTGAAGGGTTTAGGGTTTAGGGGTTCGGAGGGTTTAGGGTTTAAGGGTTTAGGATTTGGGGTCTTGAGGCAGGTATCTAGTGTATAGTATAGGACTGGCTGGGGTCTCCGCTGTTTTGGGTGTAGGGGCTGTTTAGGGCCGTCTCATTGAAGTTTTTTGTTGAAGTTGCTGAAAACAGAAATGCACCACACACACACAAACATCATATCATCGGTTTCCACCATATTCCTGGAGGCTTCAAACTCCGAAACCATATCAATGAACAACTCCGTCCGGAAACACGGGGCCTCGAAAACTACGCCAAAGAGATGTCAAACAGCAGGGATTCGTCCTACCTTTATGAATGCAGCTACCCTTGAACTCAACAAGTACCAAAATCAAGCGGTGGCAACTATTAAAGGTCATGGTGAACATTCTAGTGGAAGCACCAAGTAGGCTGCGCTTCACTGTTGCTTCTGCTGCTTTTGTTGCTGCTGCTCCAAGCGCCGAATATGTTTTTGCAACGACAACGTGGTTACAAAATGTTGAAATGCAGTGTCACGCCATGCCATGTCTATAACACAATGCAATGCAGTGCCACGTGTGGATTGAAATGCAATGTCATGTAGTCTAATGCCATGTCATGTTTCGTATTGTAATGTACGGTCGCGTCATGCCATGTCATATCATGTCTGGAGTATATACCAGTCGGAAGCCTCTGTTTCGGTTCCCCGCGTCCTGCACGGGCTCCGACGTCTTCGACGTTGGCCGCGAGCGCACACTGCTGAGCTTCGGGAACCTGGACGCTTGGCTTTTGCTGTTGCGTCGGCTGAAGTGTTAGGATGCAGGGGCTGAGGGATTGGTGGGAGATGGGCTTTGGCGGATAGGCGCCTAAAGCGTTTAGAGTCCAAGGTTTCGGCTGGAGTTAGGTTCTCAGATTCTTCTATTTCCCGTTGAGTTTTAAGGTGAATTACTATTAGCTACCCTGTTGCTGTGAATCTTGTGGATTTCCGCCCAGTGCTTCCTAGATTTTGCAACAACCAAAGTCCTCGACCTTCATTCTGAAACCGCAGCGGCACTCATTCCGAAGAGCCGGGACAGCACACATTCACGATGCCACAAGACGTGTGTGCTTTGGTTTACGTGAACGCCCGTGTCTTCATACATGCCTGTGGGCAATACATACACATATGCAAACAGATACATGCACAGCTATATGTATGCACGTATGTATGTACATAGGTACGTATGTACCTGTATGTATGTATGTATGTATGTACATACATACATACATGCATACATTTATATATATATATATATGTACATATATACATAAACATGTGTGTGTGTGTGCGCGCACATATTGGGATACGTGTAAGCCACTCCAAGCAGCACTGGCTGCCCGAAGCACAGTAAAACGTTGGTTGGGCCAAACTGCGTCATCATCACCTTCCCAGCACAAGTTCAGAGCTTGGTGATGGGGGTCTACGCTTCTGTGCTGCTAGAAAGTAAGATTCAGGATTTAGATGGGGTCTCGGTTGTCTTGCCGGTGTGAGGCAGCTATGGCTTGAGGTTCCCTAAACCCTGGCCCTAGACCCGCCCTAAACCCTGAATCCAAGAATCGTTTTTTCAGGCATCTGTCGTCCAAGGTTGCGACCAACTGGACAGAAGACTGCACCCTCTCATGGCGAAAAGTAGGGTTTACGGCCTAGGGACAGTGCAATGTGAGGGTCTGAAAATTAGCATCGGATTCTAAGGTATACCGGTATACCATAGCGCGGACTGGGGCTAGGGACTATAAGACGCCTTCACTGCTGGTTGTCCGAACCTTCCGGGTCCCTGAAGAACCCTCAAGCACAGAGCAAACTAGATGAGCAGCAAAAGAAAAGGACTCACACCCTGAAACCTGATCCAAGACCTGGGCCCTGAGCCCTTAGCCGAGGGCCCAACCTTGAACAGAAGCCCGACACCCTGCACCCTTAAACCCCTAGGCCAAAATCCTTACGCCAGACTCTCAACAAACCTGAACCCTGAAAGCTGACGCCGTGCAGAAGATCCCACCTGCATGGAGCCACAGACCATGCAGCACTTGCCGGGACCGAAAGAAATGGGCCTTGGCTGCAAAAAGGCTGGTCCCGATGTCTTTGTGGCATGACATGTAAAGCTGTTGCTCCCACGGTCTTTATCCAGTACCGGGCAGGGGCCGATCGTGCAAATGCCATGACATTGGGGCCTGAATAAATGGAATAGGCTTTGGGGTGCATTCTAGTAAAATTCCACTAAAGAACCAGTGGCAAGGACGAGTCTTGTCAGTTATTCCAATCCTTGCAGCAAAGCCATCATATCCGCCTGAGGAATAGCCATGGAATAACTATTCGGACCGATCGAAACCAAGCCAAGGGGTACCCGGCAGATGGCGATGGGTCACAGGTTGGTGTAGAGATTCGGGTTTAGGGATTCGAGTTTGGGCTCCGGGTTTCGGATTTAAAGAGTTTGGGTTTCGGGTTTAAGGCTTAGGGTTCAGAGTTTGGGTTTTTGGGCTTAGGCTCTGGAGAACCAGTTCACCGACTGTCCAAGGCACAAGTCTTCGTAGAGGAAACTGTTCCCCCGAAGAGGCTCCCCACTCATGGAGATAGCCTCGTGCTGTAGCCTGCTCATCGCTCCAGTTGGGCTTCATGAGCTTGGTAGAAGCTTTGCTTTCGAGCCCGGCCTTTAGGCTGAAGGCATTCCTAATCCCAAAGCCACCTGACACGCAAGCCCTCTGAAAAGCAAGAACAGCAGAAACCCTACGAGTTCATGGGTAAAACAAATTCATCGATACCACAGGACGGTTGAATGCCCCAGGTCACGGAAAGCTGTGTGCGTTCAAGCCTGACAAAGGCGGTCTCTCGCACGAAACCTCACGGTACATTCAGTCAAGTCATATGCTCCGCTACCCGGGAATCCCGAACCTGCCTCTGCAGCAGTTGGATGGTGTGTGGTGCCGGGAACAAGTCCAACAGCCCCATTCCAACGACATGGTCCACCTCGAGATCCAGGGTTTGCATGGAAAGTCTGGGGACTCTGCAGCGTAGGTCTAGTGCGATATGACCTACTAAGCATGTACCCTGATCCTTTAAGCTGTGCACATGTCTTCGAAGCTGGGCATTGGGTGTTTGGGCAAGAAAGAAGGGCCTTAACAATTGGCTGCGGGGTACATGTTGCCTACATCTTTGAATCAATAACTTAAGTAATCCTAAGAAGGGTATTGGAAATTATTTAAGCCCCTTTCTTACCCCAAACTCGGTTTTGGACAGGGCCCTTTCTGCTGCAGCCTGTTCCCGCTGCAATGCAAACCGCTCTTCACCGGAAGAGTTTCATATCTACAAAGGGGCACTGAGTAATTCAGTTTTACACAATGTTCTTTCGGGTTCCGGGGTAATTTAGAGTACGTGTGACCAACAAGTATCTATATTGTTTATGGTACAAAGCGCTCCCATAACGCTGCTCTAAACTCCCGCAACTCACGCTAGGCATCCGTGCGGGCGCCGACGCGCCGTTCACACACATCCTTGGTTTGGGTTTGGGTTTTCAGGGCTTAGAGCTGAGAGCCTGGGTTTCGGGTTTTAGGGTTTAGGACTGGCTTGATGCCCGGAGCCGTGGAGTTACAGTTTCAAGTTTCGGATTCGGGCTTGGCAGGTTTCGTAATCAAGGCCTTACAGTATTCTGCAGCCTCCAACCGCGAACATGCCAACTTCCAAATCCTGATTGTCCACGGAGGTTCTTCGTCATGTCAATGTCCAGAAAGACGTTCTTGCGCTCCGGAAAGCCATCTCCTGGCTCGCTTTCAAAGCCAGGAAAAAGCCCTAAAGGAGGGGATGACGCGCTCAAGTGTTTCTTGGAGGGCAGACAAGGGAGTTCAGGAGTTCGGGATTCCAAAAATCCGAAAGCTCACAACGCAGAAATGGAGGGAATAGAGGCTCCACGCACTAGATCCAAAACCGTAAGTTCACATGCAACACTCTGCGGCCCTGAATAAGTCTCGCAGACATAGCAACTTCGGGTTGAGGGATTGCAACTTGAGGAAAGCAACCACTTCCACTTCTGCTTCTTCTTCTACCACTGCTGCTACTACCACTGCACCCCTCCCCCTTCCCCTACCCGTACCACTACCACTAGCAGTATGCTACTACAGTTGCTGATGCTGCTGCTACTACTACTACTACTGCTACTACTACTACTACTACCACTACTACCACTACTACTACTACTACTACTACTACTACTACTTCTACTGCTACTACTACTACTACTACTGCTACTACTACTGCTGACGACGACGACTACTTCTACTACTGCTTCTACTACTACTACTTCTACTCCTAATACTACTACTACTACTACTACTACTACTACCACTACTACTACTTACGACGACGACGACTACTACTACTTACTACTACGACGACGACGACGACTACTACTTACGACGACGACGACGACTACTACTACTACTTACTACGACGACGACTACATGCTTGTCTACCCGACACCGCTTCAAGAACCATACCGCGCCCCACGGGGTTTAGTTTTTTACGAACCGTGCAGCCCGAAAGACTTCTGAGACTGCCGGTCTTCAGGCCTAGGAGGCTTAGGGCTTAGGGTTTAGAGTTGCGGGATTCTGGCCTGAAGTCGTCGAGGGGAGATCGTCTTCGGCGTATCTGTAGTCGCACTCCGCCTCGCTGGGAAATGCTTGATGCTGTCGGACTTAGCGGTTTGGGTTGAGAGGTTAGGGCTATAGGGTCTCGTTTAGAGTAGAGTTTCGGTGTCAGCAAGTGTTCTCGGACCCCAAGCGATCCTTGCTAAGTATATTCCTTATGGTTCCTTCTTGTAAGTGTACTGTTAAAGAGCCCAGAGCCGTATTCTAAGTTTTGAGGCCCCTAGGTCACAGAGTATTCCTAAACCCTACAACAGGCCCTCATCACCTAAACTGCGTTTCAACTCCGTCAACAACACGAAAGACCCGTCAACTTCAACTGGGGTTCGTGAAACGGATATCCCCAACACACCACGGCAACCATGCGCAGAGAATGCGGACCCCGGAGCGTCTGGCCTTGCATACTGTTCCTCCCCAGCAGCAACAACCACAGCAGCAGCAGCAGAAGCAGCAGTCGACGTCATAAGCAAGTCCGTACAACTTAAACCAGCAACACCCACCCTCAGGTAAACCTGGCCCTCCAGCCAAAAGCATTAACCGGAATTGAATAACATCGCAGCTGTCCAGTTTCCTAGAGGAAGTAAAGGTATGGGATTGTACAGGGGTGATCGTACCTGAGAAACACGGACGTTACTCTACGAAGACACCTAAATGTCACTGGACAAGCCTGGCTGCGGAATTCCGGGCCTGTCGGCTCAGGACGGTTTAGAGAGTGAAGAGCTAGGGTGAAGTTTGCTCTTCGCTACGAAGCTGCAAAAGCCCGGCTTACATCCACAAGATCACTGGCAACATCCAAACCCCAACTCATTCGACGACCCCTAGAGTCGTGAACAACTGGTTCCGATCCAGTGTCGAGTTGCGTATTGCTATTGGAAATAGTCCTGTTGTTGCTACGGTTCTTACTATTAACATCATCATTATAATTATGTTATTGCTACTATCTGCTACTGGTGTCATTCTTTTTATCAGTATGACTATGATGTATCATTGCTACGCCTGTTACTGTTACTAATACTACTGCTATTGTTCTTCTGCTTACTATTACAACAATTTTGTTATCTGTATCATTTTTGGTAAGATTAGTTACAACTATCACTATCGGCCCCTGGCCAACGAGGTCGAACCCTTGGAAGCTCTGCGCGCGGCTCTTGTATCCTCGGCCTGCTGACCCTCTGCGTTCCCTGCACCATCCAAGACGGCAAGCCCTATAGAGTGACGCTATACAATGCTTACCCCAAATATACTCTATGCTAATCATTTTTGCAACAATCCCATGTCGCCCCAATATAAAGATGCTGGAAGACATCATCGCCTCTAAACCCCACTCCCCTGAAGTCTGTTCAACTATTCGGGCCCCTCCTCCCCCACATCGCTGCCGAGCTGATCCTGGAGACTGCGGCCATGTCAGACGGTTCTAGGAATTTAGGGGTTTGGGTCTAGAGCTATAGGGGTGTGGCGGTTTAGGATTTGGGGTCTGGGGTTGAGGGTGTAGGCTTTCGGGGATTGGTTTGTAGGGCTTGGAACACAGGCTCGTAAAGGCTCAGCGCTTACATGCTCGGCGCCTTGGGGTAAAGGCCTGTCTGCCAAATAAGGTGCCACGTCAAAATGGCTATGTATCGAGGCACATCTGTGCCAGGGAGAGGCTCCGGGCACCATCGGGAACAAACAAATATGCCCACGCAAGCTTCAGAACATGGGGTTGAGTGATGGTTCTCTATAGCATGTCGTGGTTCTTGTCCAGCACTCCTGTTCAGCTGGCTTAGCGCTCATGGTAGCAGGTCTAGGTTCTGCAAGGCTCAGGCTTTGGGTTTAGGGTTCAGAGTGTATGAAGGATCTAGGATGCCCCAATGTGTTTACCGTGTCGGTTCGCTGTAGCTGGGGCAGAAACACGATAGGCCAGAATCCGCTATTGGATGGTGGAATCTGCCATCTCATTATTTTATCGAAACTCTGGCCTGAAGCATCGGAAC
This sequence comes from Symbiodinium sp. clade A Y106, assembly GCA_003297005.1. Classification (NCBI taxonomy): domain Eukaryota; class Dinophyceae; order Suessiales; family Symbiodiniaceae; genus Symbiodinium; species Symbiodinium sp. clade A. Next base: position 9,934 of record BGNK01006482.1, on the reverse strand, counting down.
AGTAGGGTTAAAAGCTACGGGGGAAGGTGCCAATTTTGCGGGAGAGGCAAGCAGAACGGCACTAGTCAAACCCGACAAACTTCAGCCCTTGATTGTGAGACAACCCTTACTGCGCAAGCCGGAGTTACATGTATTTTACAAAACCCAAGACACCTGTGGGTTTCGGATTCAAGGTTCACGTTACAGGATTTGGCGATGAAGGGTCGTATGCATATGGGTGACTACATGCGTACTTTACGGCGGCGCACTATCGTTTTGGGATTTGAGGGCATCAGTACTCAGCGCTTGGTGCTCATGGCTTCAGGATTTGGGTCTCTACATTGTCAAGAACCACAAGGAATCAATCCTCAAGCTCAGAGCAAGACACACTCAGCATCACACACCCTTCGCTTGCAAAGCCCGAAACCCAAATTTCCAACTCGACCACCAACTCTTGGATCCAACAGCGCCGCGACCGTGAGAAAGAGTCTCAACTGGGATTCAAAAACTAGTCTTCAGACCCCCAGTCGCTAGTCGAGTAAGTGTCGTAGAAAGAGCAGGAACACAAAAGCAAGCGGACGGTCCGCAAAGTCACGGATGCCAATCAAATGACACCCCTGCCTGGGATTGGGGGGGCAGGGACCCTAAATTCCAAGCAGCTTGGGAGGGAGTATGGAGGAACTCTTCGAGAAAAAGCGCTAGCTCTACGATTGGGGCTAAGGATTTCGGGACGAAACAATCACCCCTAAAGCCTAAGGCAGAAAGGTGCTTGTCAGGAATGAGTGACGTTCTGCGAGCTTGGCTTGCTTAGTACATCCTGAATGAGCTTGGTGATCAACCATTTGCTGAACTTGGTCTGTCTAGGTCATCTGGAAATACGATTCTGAGCAGACTTCTTCGTGTTTCCATTGTTGCAAGTCGGGTGGAAGCCCTTGATGGTAGCGGTACATACTTTAGCGTGCTGCATTTTGATGACATGCTGTAGAGCAGTCTGCCATGTCTGTCGCAGTCTGGCCGGTTCGAGAATCTAGGATGGAACGCATCTGCCGGTGCACTCACAGGTTGAGGACTTCGGAACGAAGTTTGGTGGTGTGAAGCTCTTCTTTTTCAAACCTAGGCCGTTAAACTGCAAAAGCCTGAATAAAACCGAACATCAGAGAGCCGGCTTGAAGCCTATATCCCTCTATTCTATACAACCGAAAACTTGAAGAGCGGCTGGAAAAACCTACAGGGCAACTCTGCTTGGGACACCTGTTTTGGGGCATTCTGTGTACTATAGTAAAACTATAGTAACAATGCTATAACTGAATCCTAAGAAATATAGATGTGCTTTTCCAAGCTCCTCTGCAAGCCCCAATGTGGAGTTCATACTGTGATAAGACGCCCCTAAACCCCAAACCCTAAACAGCAAAGTAGGTTCTGTGCTACCCCAAACCTAAAAGGCAATGCTGTCTCGGGTTGTAATCTCAGCGCATGGCCCATCCATTTGTGTGTATTTCACCTCAGAGCCCAGGGCAGCTCAGGCTGCTTACGGTAAGCGTTATGAGCTTAGGATTTGGCTTGTGGGTTTGCAGGGCTTGCCTTTGGCTCAATGGTACTGTGAAAAAGCACAGTAGCCTTCGATCATACTGTAATTTGTGTTGAAGAGCATCTGTAAGCTTGCATTACACACAATGTGTGTGTAATGTCAGCACTTTCAAAGTCAGTTAAGAATTTAGGTTTACACAGGGAGCCTAAGGATTTCGAAGTCTGCATGGTTTTAGATTGGATTGTGGGGCAACCTGAAGCTTGGTCCGTTTGGGCTTTATGGGTCAGTCTAGGTCGTGTGCTAACTAGCTCTCGGGATGCATATGATTTCCTGCGGAAGCACTTGGAGTTCTGGTTGGAGGGTACTGGGGACCCTAAATGTCTCGCTGTCCTCACGAGGCAACCAATCTGACCATCGCTGTAGTGCTGCCATTCTGCCTTCTTGACTACGCCATCATTCCCAGGTCACCCCTATACCCACCAGTTATAATGTATAAATCGCACGCAACCCTCAGCGGATCCTCAGCCCGAACCCCTAAACTGTTCCGAAAGTCTCGAAACGCCGAAAAAAAAGCCATGGCCTGCAGGAGCTCAACACAGATCTTCCTTGAGTTGGTGTCCACCATTCCTGCGTGAGCTGCGGCCTATGCCCACTTCGGCATCAGAAGGATGGGAGTGGCTCTTAAGAACAGGAGCCTAAGGCGCAAACACAAACACCGAAAATCCTCGAACTGGAACACTAAACCCCAAATTTTCACATCCCATACCCATCTCACACCCTACATAAACCCATCCGCCTGAAAGCCGGTGCCATCCAACCCGAAACCCCAAACCCGTGCCCTTTAGTGGTAGAGCAGCAGCAGCAGCAGTAGTGGCAGCGGGAGCAGTAGTAGTAGTAGTAGCAGTAGTAGTAGCAGTAGTAGTAGTAGTAGTAGTAGTCGTCGTCGTAGTAAGTAGTAGTAGTAGTAGTAGTCGTCGTCGTCGTAAGTAGTAGTAGTAGTAGTAGTAGTAGTAGTAGTAGTAGCAGTAGTAGTAGCAGTGGTGGTAGCAGTAGCAGTAGCAGTAGTAGTAGTAGTAGTAGGTAGTAGGTAGTAGGTAGTAGGTAGTAGGTAGTAGGTAGTAAGTAGTAAGTAGTAAGTAGTAAGTAGGTAGTAATAGTAGTCGTCGTCGTCAGTAGTAGTAGTAGTAGTAGTAGTATAGTAGTGGTAGTAGTAGTAGTAGTAGTAGTAATAGCAGTAGTAGTAATAGCAGTAGTAGTAGTAGTAGTAGCTATGCGCGCCCCCAGGCGCCTGGTGTTAACCTCTGTTTTTCTACTTTTTTGGGCGTTTTGCTAGGGTGCCGGGGGGGGGGGGCCAATAACGACATGGTTGACCGCAAGCAGCAACGCAGTAGCGCCGGTAGCAGTAGCAGTACTAGGATGTTTGTGACAACGTGTCTTGCGCAGCATGTTGTACAAAGAGCAAAAAATGCTGTAAATACCAGTGTTTTGGGCATGGTCGCCAAAGGCAGTGACATGAACGTTAACCTGACCATCATCATCATCATCTTCATAACCATCATCCTCGCCATCGTCAACATCATCGTTAACCTGACCATCTTCATCATCATCCTCATAATCATCATCCTTATCATCATCACCATAAACCCAAGTAAGTAGTTTTTGTGAAGTTGGCTTAACTACAATTTCTAAAAACTCTCAAAACCCCAGTATTTTAAACCCTCGAACCACTGAAAACTACCAGGCGCCAGGAGGCGCGCAACCCTAGTAGTAGTAGTAGTAGTAGCAGCAACAGAGGAGGAGGAGTAGGAGATTGGGATTGCGGGCCTTTGGGTGCTGCTGTTGGCGTTGCTGGGTGTTCGGGTCGAAGATCCTTGAGATTTTGGTTGCAGTTTTTGACTCTTCTTGCAAGTTCCCGGTTTCCGAGAGCCACATGGACTTCGGGTTGAAGATTCAGATTTTCAGTTTGGGATCTCAGCTTTTCTGTTTCGGTTGACGGAGGCCTGTATGAAGAACTCCTGATCAGATCTCTGCAAGGCATCGACCCTAATTTCAGGACCACGCTACCTCGACCGACAGCCTTAAAGAGTCAAGAAATCCCAAGCTCCGTTTCCTTGGCCGGGAAACCCCGGATGCACTCCTTGAGCCCTAAGCGCTTGAAGCAACAAAGCCGCACACAACCCCAAACAACTCGAAACCCCAAGCCCCGCACTTCTAAATAGGCACCCTTGAACCCCAAACCCCTAAACGCCCCTAAACCCTGAACTCGAAACACCCCTAAACCCTAAACTTCAAACACCCCAAAACCCCTAAACCCTGAACAAAGTGCACTGCAAGGATCGTGTGTTAAATGCTCCCGCATGGCCAGGGCTGCTGCCGGAGAAACCTTTTCTACATACTTGGCTTAATAATGGGGTTTAGGGTTGAGGGCTTAGAAAAGGGTTCGGGGTCAAGGTTTAGGGCTTAAGGTTTGGGGGTTAGGGCGTTTTCTTGCGCAGTGACCGATAGTCTATGCTAAGATGGCTCCACACCTCACACCATGGTAGGCCACATCTAAACTTCGCTCCACCCCATCGGCTTCGTGCTTTGAGTTGTGCTATTGATATGTGGCTTCTCCGCAGTTTACGGCAGATGACAGCACAGCCGTACAGCATCGTGGGTGGCGCGGCGCATTTGGCGTCAAGCGACCTCCTGTGTATCCTGTTATAAAAGTCGGTGAAACCGGAAGATCGTTTTACCCGCCCGCTGTGATGATACCACAAGCAACTACCCAAACCATTTCCGGCTAGAGTTTAGGGCTTATGTCATGGCACTTTCAGGAGAGGGCTGGGTGGCAGGCAAGGCAGCCGCCTGTCCACCCGCAGCTCACTAGAAACTTGCGTTTCTCTGCTTCTGTTGAGCAGGCCTTTGCCAACAGGAAGAAGTCATTGCAGTACTGGTGCATGCAATTCAAATGGTCCCTATCTAG
>BGNK01006481.1:2270-24759 GCA_003297005.1 Symbiodinium sp. clade A Y106 | reverse complement strand
CCCCCCCCCCCCTCCGAAACCGTTCCTGCCCTTCACCCTCGCTTCCTACCTCCTCTAAGCGCTGGGGTTGATTGGATGTCCTTTGGGCCTCTGGGGACCGTCTGGCGGGGTGGTGGTGGCACAAGTGGGCGGTGACAAGTTGGTGGTGTCGACGCACAACGTCTGGGGTGCAAAGCAAAATTCAGGAGGCACCACCTGGTGGTGGCACAAGTCTGGCGGCGCAAGCGCAAGTGGTGGCGCAAGTGGTGGCGCAAGTTGGTGGTGGCAGACAAGTGTTGATGCACAAATTTTGAGGCACAAAGCAACTTTATGGATGCACCACCCGGTGGTGGCACAAGTGGTGGCGCAAGTTGGTGGTGGCTCAGTGGTGGCGCAAGTTTGGCGCAAGTTGGCGGTGGCGCAAGTTTGGCGCAAGTTGGTTTGGTGGCACAAGTTTGGCGCAAGTTTCGGCTCTTATTTAAGAGCAACTTGCGCCAAACTTGCGCCAAGCCAACCTGCGCCAAACTTGCGCCACCAAAACCACCTTGCGACACCACCAACTTGTGCCACCACCAACTTGCGCCACCACTTGTGCCACCACTGGGTGGTTTGCTCTGCACCCCAAAATTTGTGCACCAGCGCCTGTCTGCCACCACCAACTTGCCCCACCAGCTTGCGCCGCCAAACTTGTGCCACCACCATGCCACCAGGTGCATGGTGCCTCCTGAATTTTGCTTTGCACCCCAGACGTTGTGCGTCGACACCTTTCCGTGCCACCAACTTGTGCCACCGCCCACTTATGAGGCATTTTGACGCCAACTTGGCCCACCGACACTTTTACTACTTTAGGGCCCTTTAGGGGGTAGGTGCGGGGCCGTGGTTTATTGTGGGTGGGCGAGGTTTGGGGGTTGGAGGCGGGGGTGGAGGGTCTGGGGGGCGGGGGAGGGCCTACCGCGGCTGCGGCTGGCGCTGGATGAACGGTGAGAGTTTGTCGATCATTCGGGAACTTGGGAGGGTGGCCCAAAGCACTCCCAAAGCTGAACCAAATCACGGCGACCGGGAGCGGGGTAACCGAACAAGCCGACCAACCAGATAGCAACCAGAAAGCGGCGTGAAGGGGGCAGAGAGAGTAATTAACCGAGGAATCAANCCCAAAGCTGAACCAAATCACGGCGACCGGGAGCGGGGTAACCGAACAAGCCGACCAACCAGATAGCAACCAGAAAGCGGCGTGAAGGGGGCAGAGAGAGTAATTAACCGAGGAATCAAATGGCAATTGCCACAACAAGGGTGCCAGTTGAAACGTTCCTTTTGCTCTCTTGCCTACACAAGGGTGCTAGTTGGACACCCTCCTTCTGCTTTCTTGCCAAGTCAAGGGTGCCGGTTGGACACGCTCCCTTTGCTCTCACGCCAAAAGCAAGTTGCTGATTGGATATAATAAATAGGGTGTTCTTTTCAGAGCTTTTGCAATCGAGTTTCTGGTGCATCGCGTTTTCTGTTTTAACAGTTTGAAGCGGCCTTTGCGAGACCTAGGGTGTTTTTGGAGACCCCGCACGCCAACCTACCCGCAGTTAACGTATCTCACGCACTTCCGTANTCTGGTGCATCGCGTTTTCTGTTTTAACAGTTTGAAGCGGCCTTTGCGAGACCTAGGGTGTTTTTGGAGACCCCGCACGCCAACCTACCCGCAGTTAACGTATCTCACGCACTTCCGTAGGAGACACACTTGTGTTTCGAGTCTCCGGGTTCAGGGTTGAGGGTTTATGGTTGCGATTCTAGGGTCGAGAGTTTAGGGTTTTGGGGTTTAGCGTTGAAAGCCGGGCCGGGTTTTCAAGTTGAGAGTCTTTTGTTTGGCTGAAGTTGTGCTGGTAGGGCTCGGCTCTGGCTTGGCTCGTTTGTGGATGTTGAGGCTCAAGGCCTCAGCTTGCAGGTCCTTTGAAATGCACTCCGCACGACATGCTCCTCGTAAGATAGGTGCCTAAATAAATACCAATACTATCTTGGGGGTTCCTTATTATAGTTATAGTGTAATATTCCCCGAAACCCTATTCTGATTATTAAGGCCCTTATATATTCATGGCGGAACTGATCATCTCCGGATTGCCAAACCGCTTATTTGGCAGAACATGGGCCCCTGGTGCAGCACGGACGAGTATGTTGGTTTGTTCTCGTCTCCAGTTACTCTACGCCTTAATTTTCTTATTCAGGCCCCCAGAATGTAAGGTACTATAGAGGCCTAAAGAATTACCAATACTATTTTAGGGGTTCCTTATTATAGTTATGGTATAATGGGCCCCTAAACCCTATTCTAATTATCAAGGCCCCTATATTACATTCCTTGATTACGGGGTGTTCGACTCTCCGGGCTTTGATCACCATATCCGAGGCTGATGGGCTTGTGATTTCACTGGTTTTCCCTGAGTGTGTAGCTTTCAGCTCGAGATTGCGGGATATTGTGAATTGAGTTTAGGCAGAATTTGAGGTTTAGGGTCAAGGAAGGGGTTCAGGGTTGGAGGTCGAGGTCGCAAAGGGATTTCTGAACCTGCGACTCCAAATGTCTAAATGCCAAATACGTCAAAAGACGAACACCTTCAACCCTAAACCCTAAACCCTCTGTTCAGCAGATAGGAAAAAGGCGTTCAACAAAAAAAACCTAAACCCTAAACCCTAAACCGTGATCAGAAGCGCTAGATTTCGAAACTCTGACGCCTTGAAGCCCCACGCACCGTAGCGTTACGCCTTCAAAGCAAAGCTCCACCCCAAACCCCAAAGCCACAAGTGAGCCCTCGAAAACCCTAAACCCTAAACCCTCCAAAACCCCAAAACCCCAGAAGACTGCAGCCCACACCAGAGCTCTGAGAGCACGCTGGAGACCCCTCAACTGTTGGGCCAACATACAAGGATTCCTGAAGAGCCCAATACTCCTTGAATAAGAGATATGCCTTACATCATAGCATGACGTCCTGTACAGTTTGAGGTATGTGAATAAGTCATGGTATGGATACTTTACGGTCTATTGATTAATCAAGGAGTATTGGGATCTCTGGGTTACTGAACCTTACTAACACCGTTAATCAAGCCCTTTAAGCCAGCCATTGTATACAAGCCCTTCAACCCCCTTCTAGAGCTTGCTATCGGCGGCCCAGGCAGCTGTGGTGTTGAATGCGTTCACTACCGAGGATGGTATTCCAGCTTTCGATTGGAGCATGATAGGTATATCGGGGTCCACCACACAGAAAATAGGGTCTGAACAATCAGCAGTTTTATCAATTTAGTCAAGTTCCTACATCGTTCTAATCAACCCCAAACTCTATTCTGATTATTAAGGCCCCTAAACCCTTGTAGCAACCCTTACTGGGCCCTTTTGAAGAGCCCTTTACAAAGGAACGCAACAGGCTTTCGGTACTTGGAGTCGTATCTCTACTCAGGCCTTAAAGTACCCATACGGGAGTTTTCGAAAATAGGGGTACCTTATTTTGGGATCCTTAGAACAAGGATCCTACTATTTAGGGTACTGTATTAGGGTCCCCTATTTTCGTAAACTCCGTTTAGGACCCGTTTAAGGCCTCTGTATATACAGAGTGTTTTCGGAAATGCTGGCAATCAGAAGCCCCGCTGCACACAAACCGCAGGAATCCCTCACGCTCTGTCGGAAAAACGGACGCGACTGCTGGATCAGGAATATTTCCTGGGCCAAGAATTTCAAAACCGATCCTGCCATGAGTAACTGAGTACCTATTCTTCCACCGTAGTGTAATTGATTATTATGAAGATATACGTCCAAACCATCTTGGAATCATGCAGGCCCGCGTGGTAGATCTGATGGACACGAACTTACGCACATCGGCGCCTGCATGCTTGCTTCCAAACTAGTTTTTTTGATCTCTACACTCCGCAGCACCTTTATTTTTAAGTTCTGAATCCTGAACCCTACATCTTTACTCTAAAGCCCATAACCTTGGGTACTGCCCCAGTCGGTTACAGCACTTGGGTAATACTACAATAGTGATATTGGATGTGTAAGGCCCTTATTAGTACCCGTATTATGGACGGTTACTGCATGGGGGCAGTAGAACGTGTACATACCTGCACCAACGCGCCACTCCCTCAACTGGAAACGTCGCACGCTCAAACCATAGCAACCGTCTTGGAGGTTCAGGCTAGTTGTAAGCGGGGTTGTAATCAGGGTAACTAGTTAAAACTTAAGGGACTTCTAACCACACTTATAACTTATAACTACTCATGAACCTCCAAGTTCTAAGTAGAGCCAGAAGCATGCATGCTAAATTTACAATCCAGAATGCTCAAACCCTAGACCCCATACCCGACATAGATGACAAGTCTCATGCCCTGAGCATGGAATCCCCAACCCCAAGGTCCTCAACCCTCAGTGGAGAGCCTTTTGCCAGGATGTCTCCAAACTCCTACTGGCCGTCGCCAAAGCCAAATCTGCCGAAGGAGGTGTGGGGTGATTTGCAGACAAAGAGCCGCTTTGTCTTTCGATGTTTTTTGGAGGATGGGGGGTTCAGGCAGGCTTGCGGTAATTGACAACAAGAGGCTGCTGATGATGAACCACCTACAGCGGCAATAGTGCTTTTGTGCGTTGCGACTAATTATGAGACTCGGTGTGATACGACTCGTATTGGTGGCATTATGACGGTAGCAATGCAGTAGTAATCACTGTAGTGAGCGCAGGAGGAATGAACTTAGCAGCAGAAACAGCAGCAGCCAGCAAATGATGAGACCATCAACGAGGACAGTACCGCCCTTGCTGCTCGAAGTCATGACTGACTAACGAAAGAGAAGTACTACGGCAGAATACCAGAATATGCGTGGCATACATACTGCTGCAAGGGAGGCAAAGGCAAGGAACCGCAGATGCAAATAATGCCCGTCGTCGTCGTCGGAGTCGTGGTCGTAGTCGTGTCCTAGTTGTCGTCGTAGCCGTAGGCATAAGTGTAGGCGGAGGTACAGTCGTATTCGTGGTCCTCGTCGGAGTCATAGGAGCAGAAGCAGGAGGAGCAGTAGCAGCAGCAATAAGAAGCAACAGCAGCAGCAGGAGCGGCAGCAGCAACAACAGTGTGCTCTTGGTCAGCAGACGATTCTTGCCTGACACAGAACTCCTTCAGAACGGCTGTCACGCAGGCCCTGGCATTTCGGAGCTCTACACGCGTGCTGCAGAGGCCACTGAAGCAGGTTGTTTTCGCTGTGTTCAGAGCTTCAGATTTGAAGGTTCTATGTCAAGGGGCTTACGTGCTCAGGGAAACACCAACAGAGCTCTGGATTTGCAGGTGAGCCCAGGGACCGATAAGACATGATTGTCATTATGGTTCAGCGTCGCTTAAGGTTCAAGGGGGTTTAACGACTGCATTGCGGGGATCCGAGCTTGAAGGTTCTTTTAGAGGCTTGGGGCTGGATTTTTTTTTTTTAGGGTTTATGGGTTTGGGATGAGGGTTTAGGGTTGAGGGATCTTCGCTGCAGGATTCCAGCACAGTTGGCTTAACCACATCCCTGGTGACACATGTCGAAACAGGGTGGCAGCTCTTTGAATTAAGACCCTTTTCCTTGCCCCCTTAGTAAAGCCTTAATCCATTTCCCCAAACCCTGATAGCCCTGATCATCCCTGATCCCAATGAACCTACAGAAACCCTAAACCCTAAACCCTAAACCCTGATCCCTTCTTGGATCCCAATGAACCTAGAGAAACCCGAGACAGGCAGGTCGTGTAGGGCTCCGGTAAACCGCAAACCATAAATCTTAAACCCTGATTCCTGATGAACTCCCAAAACCCAAGGCCCTCAGTTCTAAACCCCTACCCGAACTCCAGTCAGCCTACCTTTTGAGGACTTGAACCCTGAAAAGGTAAGCCCTAACCCCAAGCCCTAAACCCTAAACCCTAAACCCGAAACCCTAAACCCTAAACCCTAAGCCCTAACCCCAAGCCCTAAACCTTAAAACCACCAAGCAGGTGATACCACCCAAGCTCGCAGAGCTGTCGCCTGCGCAGCTCATCAAGGCTCCCTTTTAGGGTCGACGGTCGAGGGTTTAGGGTTTAGCGTTTAGGGTTTGGGTTGATTTTAGGGATGCTGAGGGCTTTGAAAGTGATAAACAAAAACGAAGATAATTAATCTAGGGCTTAGGGTGTATCACCTGTTCATGCACGGCTTCCCCCCGGGCTCTCTTTGGGCGGTCTGTGAATACCATCGACCGAACAGGTTGTTGTCCCATGACATATAGCCGTCTGAGCTGCTAGGCCTTTGGAAATGTTCTTGTTGTACATGAGTTGTTTGCTATAACCCTAAACCCTAAACCCTAAACCCCCTATAACTGAGATGTCCGTTGGAAATATGGCTCTCTCCCCCTCTCTCTCTCTCTCTCTCCTCAGGGGTACTTGGACATGTTTTTCAATGTTTGGTTCCTATAACCGTTAAGAAACAGCTGAAATTACAACTTGAGCAAAGGGGAACCAAACTTCAGTAAAGTTTGTCTCTCTTTCTCGCTCTCTGTATCGCTCTCTCTTGCTCTGCTTTCTGCTCACTCCCCCCCCCGAACCCGACAAGCCTTGCAGGCTCGAAGCCACGAATCATGGAACAAGCTTCATCAAAGTTGCAGGTTATAGTACCTTGTTACGGTATATTATGGTACATGATGGTAAATTATTGTAGGTTATGGTATATTGTAGTATAGTATGATAGTGTAATATATGATGGTCTATGATCGCTTATTGAGGGTCATCACCTTTCCCTCCATGAGGCAAAGTCTTGTTCAAGCCCATAGTTATCCAAAGGATCCTAAGTACCTCTACGGGTTGCTTTAAGGGTTCGTTTAAGGACTCGCTTTTAGGGCTCCTTCAGGGGGGATACTTACCCAAACCGTAATAGTGACTCCGAGTACAGAAACCACACTTGCTACTAGGAATATACTTAGAGCCCTTTCCGCCATGACTGAACCCTTGCTTCGAGCTGCCACATCTGGATGCACTGCTGAAAAGTTGCAGCAGTTTCTTGCCCAGCGTGCGGACATCCATGCCGAGACGGATCGGGGGCAGAGTCCCTTGCAACTGGCTGCCAAGGCAGGGGGCTCATGGTCATTACCGTGGAGCCTTTGAGAATTGAGCCACGGATAGGATACAAGTGCCCTAACTCCCATCAACATCCACGACCATGCATGTTCATCGCACGCACAGACAGACACACGGATACAGACACACAGACAAACAGAGACACGGAAACACGCACACAAACACACACAGACACACACACACATGCACATGCACATGCACATGCACACATGCACATGGCCAGGCTGGTCATGCCGATCTGGTTGAAGCCCTAGCGGCTGCTAGGGCAGATCCCAACCATGGAAATTCATGCGATGGAACTCCACTCTACATCGCGACCTATCATAACAACAAAGAAGTTGTGGACGTCTTGCTGAGCTGCAGGGCAGATATAAATCTGGCCTTCCACCATTGCCCGCCGCCACTCTTTGGTGCAGCACATACAGGGAATGTGGAGCTGGTGCAAAAGCTACTAGCACAAAGGGCGAATGTGAACGCAGCTTAGCTGGAAAAGCGTAAGTTTTCTTCCTCATCTCACCAAGTTGTGTGGGAATGCCTGATTAAAATCGAATCCTAGGCCTCCCCAGTGGGCCCTTTCTCCCGTTTTGTAGCGCTAGGTCAGGTCCTAGGTTCCTTATAAAGTTACCCAATACTAAAAAGGGAGCCCTTTCATTCCTAGGTTACTGGGCATCCTAGAATCTCTAATAACGAAGTTCAGGTTGTTGTAGAGTTAGTGACATGTAGGAATTTCTGATGCATGCAGAGCAGGCAAGAGCCAACTGGGATCAAGCCACCGCCATTCTCCAGACCTCACTTTTTGGGTACACGGAAGTGGTGAAAGAGCTCATTGCAGCTCGTGCTGATGTGAACGTCCGACGTACGGACACTACAATCATGGACTGCGGAGCCACGTCCGTGCTTTTGGCTGCAAAGCGGGGTCACGCCGAGACAGTGAAGCTTTTGCTGGAGAGCCGGTGCAGTGTCAACGCAAGCAACACCAGTTCAGAAAGTCCGCTGTTTGGAGCAACCCTGCACAACAGGCCCGATACTGTGCAGGTGCTGCTGGAGAACAGAGCTGATCTTCACCAACGAAGTGAGCATGCAGACCTGCCCACAGCCTTGCATGCTGCTGCTTCAAAAAACTCCCTCGAGATTGCCCAACTGCTTATAATTTCCAGAGCTGATCTGACATCCGTGTCTCCTGCCGGGCAAGTGCCATTAGATCTGGCAAAAAGCGATGAAATGAGGCAACTCCTGGGGGGCGGGCCCAAGAGAGCCAGGATTGAAAATGCCTAAGGTCCCGCATCCTTGGACAGCACTGAGGAGACCCTGGCCAGCTGGCAAGGGCAGAGAGACTTGATGGTGCATGACACTCGTGCTGTTCTTTGTCATAAGACTTAGGGTACTATGGGGGCCGAAATAATTCCCAATACTATTTTGGGGAGTTCCTTGAACTAAATTATAGTATAATGGGCACGCAAACCTTATTCTAAGTATTAAGGCCCCTACAGTATAGTACTAAGTCTGAAAGGGGCTCTGGTGTTGAGGACCCGGCCTTCCTCCTGATTGAGCAGCATGTGTGTAACATGTCCGACATGTCCGACCACTCGACCACTCGTCTTAGGGTTTTGGGGTTTTGGGTTCGGATGCACTTCATCCGTGTCTAAAGATGCCGGTCCGTTGTACTGTCGAGTTCCCCGAGCCTTTTGCACATCTTGTGCCTTTCTTGGTTCCCAGGCATTCCCTAGATGGAAGCTTGAACAATTATATGGTTATATATATATATATGGTACCCCCCCCGAGTTATCCACCAGTTTTGGTGTAAAGCATTGTCCTTATGAGTATGGCCCCTATCTTACATCTTCGCCAAGATTCGGAATGCTATTTCCACGGATGAGTTGTGCTGTGGAACGCACTGAGGGTTTGCTCGAAGCGGCTCCAGTCAAACCAGAGGTGCCCTAAATCCTAAACCCCCCAAACCCTAAACCCCTAAACCCCTAAACCCCTAAACCCCGAACTCCAAACCAAGAGCACGAATGCCAAAGCTCTAAACAGGCCCTGAGCTCTGAACCTTCAGCCCTAAACCCCAAACAAACAAACCTGAAACCCTATATAACCCTACGTAACCCTGTATAACCCTATAACCCTAGAATCCTGATCCCCCTAAACCCTAAACCTTCCATAGTGAATTTCAGCTACTTCGTGCACTTGGAAAAGAGCCCTCACAAAAAGAAATCTAAACTCTAAATCGCCAACTTGCTAGCATTGCCTTGCGTGGAGGTGGTGCTGGCTGTGACCAAAGTTGAGGCGCATAGATTACCAGACTTGGAGGTTCATGGGTAGTTATCAGTCCCCTTTACGGTTTAGGGTTTAGGTGGTTTAGGGTTTAGGGTCTCCTTGGAGATCATGGGGAGTTATAGCTGGGCAGTTAGAAGTGGGGTAGTAGGGGAACCATATGAAGAACCCAGTTAGAAGGCTTCTGAACCTCCAAATAGGGGTCTCTCTAGCACTTACTGTAAGTTAAGGGGTGCCATAAGGGTTTAGAACTAGTCTTGCTATAAGGCTTGTTATATGAGGTTCTGATGCAACAATATGTAGTGATTTCTTACCAGAGAGGTACCTTATGTAGGAGCCCCAACAAAGAGGATCATATTTTATGGGATTAGACGGGTCTACATAGGCCTTCAGGAGAGAACACCCTCTTGCGAGTGTTGTCGTGACATTGCAGGCCTGTGCGCCCTTATTAGAGGCGGCAGCCCAGGAGGCCATCGCGAGGCTCGTGAAGCGTTTGTGTTGTTTTTCTATTTGAGGCGGGAGGGGGATGGCTTCTTAGGGTGCGTTTTTGGGAGAGGTCAGAGTGGAGTTCATGTTCGGTCGAAGTGGCGGCTGTTGAAGTTTTGCTGGCTTCGGGCTCCTGCTGGTTCGACTGAATCGAGCGGGCTTTGGGAATACTCTATTCTGAGACTCTTCTGGATTTCGCATTGATGCCCGGCAAATCCAGGAGATGTACGAAGAACATGTCCTGCACATACTTGGAATAGAAGACGGACGGGGAGGACGGAGGGGCAGAGAAGCTGGAGGCGGAAGACGGCCCAGTAGCAACAGGTACTGATACTGGCAGCAACTTTCATCATAGCACACAGACTGGTCGGCGTACGGCTGGTGTCCATAGCGCTAAGACTGCCATGAAGACTGGAAAAGAAAGTTGACAAGACTGCCGGCCAAGAGAGTGGCATGACAGTGCTAAAGAGGCTGCTTTGAAATCGACATGAGCCGGCACCTTTACAGAAGAAAAGCCAGACCTAGTCCTAGTGCAATTACGGCAAGTAGTTTCAGAGTTTACAGTCTGCAGGGTTTGCCCGCGTCTTCGCAGGTCATGAACGGTTCAGGTTATGGGGTTAAGGTTGTTGTGTCGACCCGAGTGTCCAGAGGTTTCCAGCATCTGTGCAGCAATCCGCATAGCAGCATAGTTAAAGCACTGGTGCGAATGAGAGACGTAGATGCAAATGCAGACAGAGTTAAGCCTGCATCAGACACTCATCCACGCAGGGTCAGCGATATCCAGCCCTCGCAAATGATGCTGCTTATGCAGGGCCTGCTGCCACTCGGTGCCTGGGACAGGAATCATGCTTTCTTCGTTCATTCACGTAGCTCAGCACTATTCACCTCGGCGTAATTCAGCCCTACAGTGGGCACTGGCGTCTGATTCTGGAACCTGGGTCTAGCAGAAAATGTTTAGTTGGAGGTTCATGGGTAGTTATAAGTAGTGGGGTTGTAAGTCCCCTAATATGGCAAATATGGATTATTAGTATAGTTACCCTACTTATAACCCCACTTATAACTACCCTTGAACCTCCAAGTGGCCCTTGCTCCAGAAAGTCAATTCCTTGAAATCAGTCCGCTCTCTTTTCTTATCCGCATGTATGTATATATATATATATATATATGTATATACACATATGAACACATATGTACATAGTCCTTCATCATCTCTAGATGTATGTACATATGTATGTATGTATGTATATACGCTTAATCTACATATATGGGGCTAAATAAATAAATATGCAAATATATATATATATATGTATATATATACATACATACATACATACATATGTGTGTATATATATATACACACAACCATCCTGTTCACATCACATCAAGAGGCTCTGGACCACCGTGTGCTTGCCGAGTCATACTTCTAAGCACCCAGCGGCAAGCGAAGGACCCAGACTTGAATATAGAAGCCTGAATATCTACCAATATTGTTCATCGGGGCTCCTTCATGTAACTATAGTATCGAACCCCGACAAGGAGATCTGTCCTAGTCATGTTGGTAATCGGCACAGTACTTGTTGTGGTCGTGACGGAAGGGGGGGTGGAAAGGTGGTAGTGTTAGCCGTAGCGTAAGTGGCAGCAGTAGCAGCAGTGGTCATCGTCGTCGGTGTTGTTGCCGTTGCAGTTTCAGTTCTGCGGCCCTAGCAGCAGCAACAGCGGCAGGCAGACATGAGCACTTTTAGTTTTAATTTAAAGATCACCATCAGCATCACCCTCATCGACCTCGTCATCACCAACATCCTCGTCGTCACCTCGTCACTATGCTCATGCCGCTGCACTGGCGCCCTAATCCCCACACACTCAACCGAAAGGTGGTGAGCATCCTGCTCTCAACAAGATGGCAGACAATTGGGCTGCAAGCCCTCTGACTGCATGTACTAAGGGGCATAAATAATTACCAGTACTATTTTGGGGGGTTCCTTATTGTAAATATAGTATAATGGGCCCCCAAAACCCTATTCTAATTATTAAGGCCCCTATGGTAACCGTGGTTGTTCATCGGCCCAGGCTTGATAATTTCGTCTGGGGCTTAAGATGTCAGGTCCGTAGAGAGAACTACCCTTTGTAGAAGCTTTATAGAAACCCTATCAGGAACCCTTAGAGATCCCGTTTAGGAACCCTAAAAAGGGACCCCAAACCCTAGTGTTAGTTGTTGTTCCAGCCTTCATCTGTGGTTCTGCAGATCGAGGCGCTTTCAGGGATTCAAAGGTTTGACTTGTTTTCTGATGGCTTTGATCCTCTGTGGTTTACGGTTTAGGGGTTTAGAGTTTAGGGGTTTAGGGTTCAGGGGTTGCAGGTTTAGGGGTTTAGGGTTTAGGGTTTAGGATTTTGGGGTTAGGGGTTTAGGGGTTTAGGGGTTTAGGGGTTTGAGGGTTTAGGGGTTTAGGGTTTAGGGGTTTTAGGGTTTAGGGGTGCAGGGTTTGGGGGTGGGTTTCGGGTTTCGGGGTTCGGGGTGTAGGGTTGAGGTTAGTTCGGGTTATTGCCCAGAGAGCCCAATACCCCTTAACTAAGGAATACACCTTAAGTTATAGGGGCCTGAACATTGCGGTTTATGCTATATTCCTTGTCAGCGTCGCAGCGTGGTCTTTAACCAGGTTATATAGGATCCTATATGCAACCCCAGGCTCAAAAGCAAAGAGACATCCTCATTGATTCAAGTTGCAGAACCTCTTCAAATCAGAACCGCTGGGGGTGACCCGACGTGCCCAGGTACTATAGGGGCATGAACAATTACCTATACGATTTTGGGGTTTCCTTATCATGGGTATACTATAATATCCCCCAAAACCTTATTTTAGGTAGAAAGGCCCCTCTATCATACACCCTTATTATAGGTCCTTTATAGAACGCTTAAAGGACCCCTATTGTAATTATGAAGGCCCCTACAGTATCGATTGTCTTCGGGTTTGCACCGGCCCCTCGTGAGACCATTAGTCTGACCACCCCGCTTTGGGGTGAGCTTGGGGTTGAGGGTTTGGGGGTTAGATTGCCCTAAACCCTACACCCCTAAGCCACTAAACCCTAAACCCATTAGGATTTACTCCGCCGTCCTGTCCTAAGCACTACAAACCCTAAGTTATGTTTAAAGCCCTACACCATCCGCACAACCCCAAAACCCTAACCCTGAAAGCCCTGAGCCATCCTCAAACCCTCAAACCCCAACACCCTCAAGCCCTGAATCGTATAAGAACAATGGTGGTGATAGACATAATAATCGTAACATTACTATCTTAACTATTATGAATAAAGAACCCAATAAGAAAAGCTAAGCCCTGCCCTGAAAGCCCAAGGCTTCTATGAAGCTACGAGGCCCGGCCTGCTCAGGGAAATTCACTTGAACGTTTGAGCCCCTGTGGTGCAGCCCGCCCCAGCAAGTAAGGTTAAAAGGGTTTAGGGTTTAGGGTTGTTTTAGTAGTCTGATTCCCTTGCTGTCCCTATAAATCCGTTGTAATGTACCCCAAAGCAGTGTCCTAATTAAGGCCTGTGTATTGCCTAAATAATGACAACTCAGATACCCGAAAACCCTAAACCACAACTCTGAACCGGACTCTGACCTAAAGCCCTAAAGCCCCCCACGGTCTTCATAGGGCTCATTGCTCGTAAGCGGGGCCTGGCTCACAGGAATCTGGGTCCCGACCTACAGCCCTAAACCCTTGACACTGATCCTAAACCCTAAACACCGAAATCACAACCCAAAAAGGCCTTCCCAACAACCCGCTGAAGTCCAAGACCAACCGAAAACTCCTGAACCAGTTTTTTCTAGTGCTTGCCCGAGAATAAATGAGGTCTCACACAGCATATGTGCAAGAAGGTCAGAGTGTGTAGTAGGGTTTGGGGTTCATGTGATGGGGATGTGGGGCTTGGTGCCCTGCACCTCAAAACCTTAAACCCTAAGCTACAACCCGAATTCTTCAATAAAGTAATTCAGGGCCCAAAGGTTTCGAACCGAAATCAGGAGCTTAGAACCGTACTTGAAACTATTCAAGAGCCGGCAGCCATCATCCATGTGTTGTAGAGTGCCAAGTGCACGGAAAAGAATTGCGATAGCTATTATCCTCATGCTGCCACCTTCAGCCTCAATCTTGGCAATGCTGAACCCGAAGAACTGTATTAACCGCAGTCCCAACTCTGGTTTCTACTCTATAGTCTTTACTAGACTCTATATCTTTCAAAAACCTTACGGTGCTTAGCACACCGAGTCCTTCCATCATGAACTTTCCAGCCCAAACCCAGAGAGCACAAGACAGCAGACAAGCTACTATTGGGGTCTGAATAATCAGTAAAAGTATTCCATCGTTCCAGAATACAATTATAGGACTGCTCAGGTTTTTCTAATAGTACAACTGTTTGCTAACACACTCCCGAAACCCTAGTCCAGAGCATTAACCCTAAACCCCTAGACCCCACCTAGACCCCCAATAACCCAAACCCTAAAGCCAGAGTCCTAAACCCCAAACCCTAACTAATTAGCCTGGCTTCTGTATTATCTACGGGGCCCTTATAGGAACCCCTTAAAGGCACCTTATAGGTACTTACGACCCTTTCAAACTACAATTCCAGGTTCCTGAGTGGTCCCTTTTGCCCTGTTTATTTTGGGATCCCCTTATTAAATCCGAATAGTAGGAAAAGGGTGCCATTATTACAAAGGGGTTACTGAGAAACCCTAAACCCCATAATCCCTAAACCCTTACAGTACCCTTATAGATCCCTTTCCTGGGACCCTTGTGATCCCTTTAAAGGCCTAAACCCTAAACCCTAAACCCCCTAAACCCTGATCCCTTTAAAGGGGCTACTCAGAAACCTAGAATTCTTTCAGACCATGAAGTCCCTTGCAAGGCTGGAGGGCCTCCTTGGTCCCGACAAGCTTCTTGGATATGTTTAGAACGAGGGCTAAGCCCTAAACCCTAAACCCTAAACCCTGCACTTAAAAAAAACGCCTAAACCCTAAACCCTAAACCCTGCACTTAAAAAAAAACCTAAACCCTAAACCCTAAACCCAAGATCCATCCTGAACCCTGAGGCTTAAAGGCTTCCTGAAGGTCATTCAAGCCACAGGTCTTCAGGTTTAGGGTTTAGGGTTTCATGAGTTTGGGGCTGTAAGGGGTGAACGAATACGTGATAGGATTTGCGGTTTGGTTCAGGGCTTACCTAGAGTCTCCATTGTAGTTCCTTTTTTGGTTAACCAGTCTTATGATTAGGATCCTATAATGGAGATTTTGGTTAACCCAAAAAAGGAACTACAATGGAGACTATAGGTAGGGTTCAGGTTTTTGGGTGTATGACGCCTCACCGTAGAATGGGTTCGGCTCAAGGTTGTGGCTCGTAAGGGTTTAGGGGTTTAGGGTTTAGGGTTCAGGGGTTAGGGTTTAGGGGTTTAGGGGTTTAGGGTTTAGGGTTTAGGGGTTTAGGGTTTAGGGGTTCAGGGTTTAGGGGTTTAGGGTTTAGGGGTGTAGGGTTTAGGGGTCTAGGGGTTTATGGATTAAGGGTTTAGGGGTTTAGGGTTTAGGGGTTTAGGGTTGAGGGGTTTAGGGTTTAGGGTGTCAGACCTCGGCGCGGCCTGCCAGACCTACGGCTGGTTTACAGCTGGGGGGATGAGCTGACACTTTCAAGGCTGGCGGAAATGTTAGGGCTTAACAACACCAGTGGTGGCAACGCAAGAAAGCTGTAAGGCTTCGTCATGAAACATGACTGTCTGGTTCTTAGTAGGGAATGGGGGAATGGATCATGGAGACTATTATTGGGGATTATATAGGGACTACTATAGAGATCCATTCCCCCTTTCCCTACGAAGCGCCAGGCAGATGATCCAGAAAGCCTACCACGACCAATGGGTTCCCCCAGCAGAGCAGCTGCGGAGGATCACGGGACGGATGCACGTGGCCATAGAGCCAGGGGAGCTCCCATTTCTGTCGACCGCAAGCAACCTAAACCCTAAACCCTAAACCCTAAACCCTAAACCCCAAACCTAAAACGAAGACTCCAGGAGTTGAAAGATGCAACCCCGGCGCCGAAATTTCCTTGCAGCAGCGGCACCGGCGATTCAAGGACCAGCCGGTGAAGGGCGAGCCGGAGAAGCCGAAGGAGGCCACTCTAGGGGCCTTAATACCTATACTGTTTTGGGGGGTTCCTTATTATGATTATAGTATAATGGGCCCCAAAACCCTATTCTAATTATTAAGGCCCCTATATTACTTCCAGGGGGTGTGGGGCTTACAACGCTGTGGCTTGGGGGCTTACAACGCTGTGGCGTGCGACCCTAGGCCAGGGTTTGGTTAGTTTGAGGAGATTACCTGTAGTCTTCATTGTAGTTTTTTTTTGCTGGCTGGCCAACCAGTGTTATGGTTAGGATTTAAAAAACAAAAATTAACGAACACAGGAACTATAATGGACACTATAGGTAAGATGTTGTACAGGACTGCAGGGGATTCTGACATCACCATTGGAAGTAGTGCAATGGAGCTCGACTACTTGGAGGTTCATGGGTAGTTTTAATTAGGGTTATTATAAGTATAGTTACCCTGCTTTTAACCCCACAAAAAACTATGCACGAACCTCCAAGCCTATCCATCCCCCCCACCCTTCCAAATATGCCCGGAGCCCTCTAGCAAGCATGAACTTCAGCTACCTAGTCCAGAACCCCCCGAGCCCTAAGCCCTATGCCCGAAAACCTAAATGCCGGAGACCCTAAACCGTACGTGGTAATCCCTGAGCATACTGAAGCCTAAATCTTACGTAAGCCGCAAGCCTCAGGATAGAGCAGAGGCGGCAGGACCTCGAAGCGAAAGGCAGGGTTTTAGGGTTCAAGTTTTAGGGTTCAGAGTTCCAGTTGTCGGGTTCAAGGTTTAGGACTGTGGCTTAGGGTTCGCGGGGTTAAGGGTTTTTGGTTGTGACACTCGCTGTTTTTTTTGCGGTTAAGAACTGACAGACGATTCTGTGTAGGTGCCCTGTCAGTTTATCCTGCATGTACCACGTGTGAGGCAGCGGATGGAGGTTTGACTTCTTCGTTCAGGCTTGAATTGGCAGCTCACACCGCCCCCTAAACTTCCCTAAACCTTATAGCACCTTCAACAGTACCCAGAAGGCAAGGAAATCTATGGTGACTCTCATCCCTAAGCCCTAGACCCTAAAGGAACCCAGCCTGTCAGCGAAGGCCTGTTGAACTTGCTGGAAAAAGGAGCCCCCAAACCCTAAACCCCAAAGCCCCTCAAAAAAAAGTAACCCTTAGACTGCTTTCAAGAGGCCAGCTATCGGCCGATCAGCTTTCGAAGCTCGCGCTGGCTGCAGACTCAGAGTCCGGAGTGATCTTTGGGGTTTGGGGTTTTGGGGTTTCGGTTTCCTTTTTAATAAGGTTTGGGGTTTGGGAATCGGGTTTAGGGTTTAGGGTTTTCTCTGCGGCTTGGGTTTGGGTTTAGGAAGTGATCTCTGAAATTTCGGGTATTGGGGTTGCGCCCATGGACCCTCATTATAGCATTATAGGAGTGTTATAATCTCCAGGGCCTACAACGCTTACACGAAACTTCCAGGGTTTCACAGAGTTTACAATAGAGTTATGTGGCTGTAAATAAGAGTTTGTACCCGGATTGGGAGGAGGTACGGCTTAAATGCATCTAGGATGTGTCAACGATTCTGCTCACCCTTAATCCCAAAACCCAAAACCCCAAACCCTAACTAAACCCTAAACCCCAAACCCTAAACCCCACAGCCTAGCCTAAAGCCTAAAGCCCAAAGCCTCAACCCCTTTCTTTTCTTTGTTCGAACCAACGACTTTTAACCAAAGAGGTATATACCCCAAAACCATATATTCTAGGTAGCAGGGCACCATTTTCGAATTCAATCAAGCATAAAACATGTAAATACAAACTTTGTAAAGACCATACAAAACCCTGTAAAGCTCTCTACAGCCTTCTACAACCCCGGAAACAGCCCGACTAAAACCGCTCCAGCTCAAAATTTGATCCGAGGTGGTAGCACCCGTGATGCCCCACCACCAGTCTTTCTGGAATGCCAAACTCTCAGACATGACAGAGCCTGGAGTTTAATGGTTGGGGCTTTAGGATTCTAGGGTAGTTCAAGGTATGGGCTTCAGGCTTCTGGGGTTTAAGGGTTTTATGGATCGTCCGGAGTTCATATCGGAGGCTTTAGGCTGTAGGGTTTAGGGTTTTGGGTTCTGGTTTAGCCGCAGCACTAGGCGGGGATGCACGGTTTCATTCCAAGTCGACGTCTTGCGGCTGCGAGGCTAGTTGGCCGGCCGAGTTCCCGGGCTGGGCATGTGGGAAGTTCGCGTTGGGTGGCAATGTTTTCGATGCCTGAATAATTAACGATAGTTCCTCATTATGATTTTACCATAAAGGAGCCCAAAACCCTATTCTAATAATTAAAGCCCCTACATCATGTGCAAGGCACGGAGTTGCAGGCATGACCACGAGCTCGAAAGCCGAGCCGTCAACCCCAAACCACGGCAGAAAGACTTGGCTGCCACAGGTGCAGTAATGTAGGGGCCTTAATAGTTAGAATAGGGTTTTGGGGGTTCCTCATTATAATTTATAGTATAACATACCACCAGACCCTATTCTAATTATTAAGGCGCCTACAGTAAACATGCCAGGCAGGTATGGAAACCAAATGGACCCGCCTCCATTTATACACAACACAAGTTTAGGGTTTAGGGTTTAGGGTTTAGGGTTTAGGGACACATAAAGCTGCTGCTTGCCTTCCTCTATTCATGAGCTACCACCCGAGAGCACCGCCTCCACCGCGAACCTGGACGCAACAGCTGAAGTTTCGCCGATTTGAGGTGTTGGAATCCAGGGGTAAGATTCGTTTCAAGTTCTAGCCTGCTTTACAACATTGACTGGAGTAGTGCTGGTGCTGAAGGAAGTCATTTCGAACGGGCACCGCTACAAGACAAGCTTGGTTTCTTCGGCTTTGGTGTGCATCACCAGGTCGCTTTACCCCTTTACCCCGCACCTTCAACCCTATAATGATCCTGACACCGCTTTTTCCCTAAACACCTAAATTGACCTAAACCCTAAACCCTAAATACTACATCCCGAAACCCCTAGAGATCCACTAGAGACACTTCAAATCTTAAAGCCTCCAAACTCGAGAGAGGCTTTGGGCAAGCGACTCCGTGAGATGCCGGAGGACCCGCGGGAGTACAGGTCATGTAATTTAGGGGTTTAGGGTTTAGGGGTTTAGGGTTTAGTATTTAGGGGTTTAGGGCTTTAGGGGTTTAGGGTTTTAGAGTTGAGGGTTTAGGGTTTACAAGCTTTGTAATGTGGATTAATCATGTCGATTGTGGATATCATTATCCTCAGACGCCTGAGGTACATTGTAGGGAACGCTAGCTTGCACTACCCATAGGCCCCATAGTAGTTCCTTTTGGGGATTACCTTATAAAATGCTACATATGAACCCTAAAAAGGAACTACTACGGGGCCTATGGGTAATCATCCCTAATCCATGTTCCAACTTTCTGGGGTTTAAGGTTAATGGGTCCGGGATGGTGGTTTGGGAAGCCCGCCCTCTCCGCAGGCTTAGACAGGCGCTTAAACAAGCGTATATGACCCCCAATAGTAGGTGTTTAGGGTTTGATAGAGGGTAGATTGAGGGTCTAGGCAGGGTACCTTCTTGTAGAATTACATGTTTTTTGGAATTACACGTACACGATGCTTCTGGTCATGATAGTCTGCTATAACTAGGGTTTAGGGTTTAGGGCCTCCTATGGCAGCAGAACTTGGAATGAGTCGGAATGCACCCGGGAGTGTATGGCTTGCAAGTTCACCCCAAGAAAGTGTTCTTTGGATCTCGCGCTCGTATAGGGGTTTGATATGCCTCACTAGTGCATCTAATATAGAAGAATTATTCAATACTGCTCCCTTTCTGTAACTCGAGTGTTATATACCTCGAAACCCTAGGCTAATTACTAGGCCCTACATCAAGTGGGGTGTAGCGTAGGGTGTTGGAGATTCCAAGCAAAACCCAGGCACGAGCTGATCTGGACCTGCAACCCCCCTCGCGACCCTGACATAGACCGTTGCAGGTACTTAAAGGATCATGGCACTTAGTAAGTAGGTTATAATTGGGGTTATAAGTCCCCTAAGTAGGGTTATCTTAATTATAAGCTACTTATAACCTTAGTTACTAAGTCCCATGATCCTCTAAGTAAACACCAGCCCTGAAGATGCGGGTCAAAGGCTGCCTGAGAGTTTCGGCCTAGACTCACAGCCAGGATGGTGGTAATAGTACGCTAAACGCACTAAAGCGCGGGGGGCGGCCGGTAAGAATTTGAATTTTCATGCAACCACTGTTAGATCTGAGAGCAACCGTCACATTAGCCGTATGTACTGAAGAGTGACAGCAACTTTTAAAAGGGTTCGGATAGTAAGAACCACATGTAATGCTCTGGAACGTCGACATTGGCGACGGTGCTGCGTCCCAAACCCTAAACCATACTCGAAAAGGGAGATACCATTTCCCCTATATTACGTTTTACTATATGTTTCCCTCCACTCCCCCCCCCCGTCCTCAGAGCAACTATTCTTGTTAACTTTTAACGCCCGTAACTTCCACCCTGCGGATCGAACCTGTCAGGACCTCAGCGACCTCGGCGTGGCAAATTTGTGGAGAGCTTAGCTCATCCGCGTGTGGCACGGGAGAGCGTTGGGTCATACGGGTCTGAACACTTACAGGTGCCATCACACCAGCTAGGTAGGGCTTTGGGACATTTTATATTTTTTATTGGGCTTAAGAGGATCTTATTTGCTAATATTTTTCAAAGGCTTTAAAAGCCCCACCTAGCCAGAGTTCCTGCATTCCAGCATAAAGCCGACAACTCCTCGTTTGACTGTGGAAGCCCCTTTTTTGAGGGACCCGAATGTAGTACCCCAAATACCAGGATCATTATTATAAGGACCCCAAAATAAGGTACCCCTGATTTTCGCCAACTCGGCTCAAGGAGTTTGCTTTTGTGAGTTCAGTCTTTGCTTGAGGCTGTTCCAAGCATTGGCTTAAAGCAAGATACTAGGTTTTAGGCTTTCATGCTTGTCGTCATCATAATCGAAGAACTGACCATTATGGACACATGGACAGAATACAATACATTGGTATTATACCCGCCCGAATCTTAAGATACCCTCCCTAGTGACTTGAGGCAGGCTTAGATTGCAGCTTCCTTATCGCAATGGTACAGCATGCATCCAAAAAGCATGGTGTCTCTAGAGTAGCCCAAGCGCAAGACACGGAAAGTTCGCTCGCACCAGGAAGGCCGCGTTTCCAGGTGGCGTCACGGGCTCAGGATTCAGTGCTCAGGGCTTGGATGTGGGAGTTTCCCAAAATAGGGGACCCTCATATGGTACCCAAAATAGAAGGATCCTTATTATAAGGACCCCAAAAAAAGGTACCCCTAATTTTCGGAAACTCCCATGTAGTGAATGGTTTAGGGTTCAGGGTTTAATTAGGGTTTAGGGTTTAGGGAATGGTCTTCCGGGCTTCTGGTACCCTCAACCCGAAAAGTGACTTGCGTCTCTGCGGCTTCAATTCACGTAGGAATTTCGCGAGTTGGGAATGGGAGATGCCTACGTGGATGTAGTGGCGATGAGATACCCTTATCCCAGTCGTGCATAGCCTTGGAAGCCCACGTTACTCTTTAGCAGTTCTTTCAGCTTTTATCTAGGGCACCGGGAGGGCAACCAACTACAGTCTCCAGCTAAGAAGAGGCTTCTCCATGAGGGTTTGTGGGGTGTTGGGCGGCGAAGGGAGCTTGGGATCAGTGTGATGCAGGATGTTGGGGTGAAGAGTGGGGTTTTTGCTTCGGGGTTCCATGCCAGGTGGGAGTAAGATTTTATTGATTTGACAGGAGTGTCAGGATTCAGGATGATCTGAAGTATATTATGCCCTGGTTGAACGACAGCACACGTCCAAAGTAGCAGCCACCTACACCCCCGATGCTGATCCTTCAATACTACAGCTACAAAACGATCTTCTCGTAACTGCTGGAACTACCAACTCCTTAGTAGTGGATACACTTTACACTTTTTGGGATAATATTACCCACTATGAAACGGAAAGTGTACACGTTTTGGGGCTTATGAACTCAGCAACTAAGACTCCAAAGCCTAGCTCAAACCCTGAACTGGAGCCCTGCAGCCCTAAATCTGAAGTTATAAACCCTGTACAGTAAACCCATAAAGTTGGAAACCGGATTAAGGCCAAATAGTGCTGGGATTCCCTATACTTTTCTCTTAAGGATTCAGGCTATTGGGTTTCCAACTTTTAGGCTTCTACTGTACCCCCAAACCCTAGACTCCACCCTGCAGCCCCAAACCCTACTTGGAGGTTCATGGGTAGTTATAAGTGGGGTTATAAGTAGGTTAACTGTACTTACAACCCATATTAAGGGACTTATAACCCTACTTATAACTACCCATGAACCTCCAAGCACAGCCCTAATCCTTATAAACCCTACTATTGCATGGGGCCTCGGAAGTGGTGTTTTTTTTTTTTGCTGTGGCCCCGCGGGGTCTTTTTAGACCCGATGTAGTACACCAGACATTTTTTGTTATTGGCTCGCCGGGTTCGGCGGGGCCGCAGCAAAAAAAAAAAAAGAAA
>BGNK01006480.1:0-26631 GCA_003297005.1 Symbiodinium sp. clade A Y106 | reverse complement strand
TGGCACACACTACAGGACCACAGAACCCTGAACGAACGGGAGAGGGAGAGGGAGGAAACCCAACCCACCCCAACCCTGAACTACCACTCAAGACAGTGAGAGCTTGAGCCCAGAGGCTTACTGCAGTTGTCCACATCGTTTCAAACCGAGGGCGCACACGAAAGCATTGAAATTTCCCTAGGGGGGCGGCGGCAACATGAACATAGCAGTGGTTGCAGCAGCAGCAGCAGTAGTCCATTATGTAGTACTGGTAGTCGTGGATGGTGGATCATACCCCCGCGAAAGGCAGAACATCAAAGGGGGGGTGCGGGGACTACCATCGGGTCGTCGGAGGAACTACAGCAGGACAACTACGAAAATGACTGGAAGCGGGACAACAAGGGAGTGGCGGAGAGGGGGGAAGGCGCAAAAAAATCAGCAGGGAGTGGGGTGGGGAAGGGGACACAGGGAAGGGGCAGGGGCCAGAGTGGGAAGTGGAGAGGGGAGGCGCGGGCAATAGGGTCTATGGACACAGGGGAGTGAGGGGAGGGCAAGGCACTACCATAACAGTTACAAGGACCATGACCATGACCATGACTCTTACTCTTATTCTTACGCTTACTCTGACTCTGAGTCTGACTCTTACTCTTACCACTAACTTTTGCTATTGCTATTATTCTGTACTATTGCTATTAGTATTCGTATTCGCGTTCGTTATAGTATTCGTATTAGTATTAGTACTAGTGCTAGTACGAGTAAGTATTGGTATTGGTATTGGTATTCGAATTAGTATTAGTGTCAGTATCAGTATCAGTATTAGCATTCGTATTGGTATTGGTATTGGTGTTGTTATTATTCTAACTATGGTCGCTACAGTTTTATGTTTGTTGTTATTGTGATTCTTTTTCATATTGTTTGTGTTGCTATTGATGTTCTTATTGTTAATACTATTGTTACTTTTTGTTATTAGTGCTATTTTGTTATTATCCTATGAATACTACTACTATTACCATTAATATTGTTACTAAGAAGAGGCCACGAAACCTAGGGCAAAAAAGGAACCAGAGTCGACAGAGCTCGGGCAGCGTGGATGCAAGCACGTATGTACTGCCATGAAGCTTCAAGCCCGCAAGATGATAGCATTATTCTGCTGTACACTGGCCTGCATACAGATACACCCTTGTCGTATCGTAGTGCCTTGACCGACCTCATTGCGCATCGGAGCGGGCATGCATAAGCGATAACTCGGCCATCTACGAGCAGCTTCGAACCGTCCTGGTGGCAGCTTAGCCAATTTCCTGGAGGGGTCATGCTTGAAACCTGCCACGTAGTGCCACCTTGTGGCGGGTTGAATCATTTGCATGGTGGCGCGCGGGGGGGNGGGGGGGGGGGGGGGGGGCCTCCTCCCCTCCCCCCCCTTAACTATTGAGAAAGACCAGATAAGGTCCTGGACACGGTCTTGATTCCCTACTGCCTAAGTGGTTGGTAAACGACGACTGCCAAAAGCTCCACAGAGCCAGCTTTCGTGTCGTCGGTAAAAATACTGCGCCAGAGGGGTGGCAACGAAAAAACGATGCCGGCCGCAG
This sequence comes from Symbiodinium sp. clade A Y106, assembly GCA_003297005.1. Taxonomy (NCBI): domain Eukaryota; class Dinophyceae; order Suessiales; family Symbiodiniaceae; genus Symbiodinium; species Symbiodinium sp. clade A. The sequence continues at coordinate 25,066 of BGNK01006480.1, read as the reverse complement.
GAGGCTACCCATTGTTTGTTCGTGTGCTTCTAGGCAACAGCGGTGGATCGCATGTTCCATCGGCGGTCATTACATGTGCACGTACGTACCTTGCAAGTACATATCTTGGGAAATATGGATGTGTGTGGCCGGGTGAGTGGCGGGGAGAGGGTACGTGGTTTCCCTCCTTCCTGATGCCACGGAAGACGGCCACATCTAGGCTTACTGGACTTGCAACTAGCACGAAACTAAGGGCAAGACTTCCTCACGGAGTTCTTCCACTGGAACATTGAGCATTGCTCCTGGTGTCACTGTGCCTCAAGATCAAGAGTCGCGATTCTTGGCCGAAGTACGTCTGAACAGGCACTAAGTCACTAGGCTCCTGGCAATCTCGGTTCGCCCTATATGCCTTGCAGCGGTCAGTTGTGGCAGGCGAAGCTACATTTGCCAACTCTTCTGCACACCACTATGACAACAAAACGGTATGAAAATTGATGCAAACCAGTACGTGATCTGACGCCATATCACGAAGACTACCCGAAAAGGATACCGGGTGTCGTGTCGGTGGGCGCACCAGCCCATCAAGTGTGGTGAAGGGAAAGAGCCACTATTCCTTCAACTCTTTGAACTGAAGGGTGCCACACGCGCCGAGGTTCGAGCTAGTGCAAGTAGCACATGCTACACGCAGCAGCTACGGCAAATGCTTCCCTTCGACATGCCATGAAGCGTGCAGTACGGAAGAACCAAGCTTCCATGAGCACCTCTGCCTCGTGAAAACTCATACATGACTCAGCTGCAGCAATAACAGCAATCCTGGCTAGAGCTACCGACCTGTCCAAGGACGGCTTGCAAAGGTATACCATCCTCCAATGACTCCACCTCTGAACAAGAAGCTCCACATGCTGTCATCGAAGTGAATCACCAGTCGGCGACGTCTCTGCTCGGCTTCCGGCTAGCAACTCTTTGGTTACATATGGTCGCACGACCTGCGAGCAGGAGCTTCGAGACATTCGTTATGCAGTCGAAAAACATGAAGGAAAAAAGCGAATCAAGCAATTTGTAGGGCTACAAGCCACGGCACCATGAGATACCATATGCTTGCAGATACGAACAATTGACACACAGTTTCACACAGACTGTTGTGCACATCGGTATTGATCAGCTGATCGACCATGAAAATCTCAAAAAAACAATGCTCGATTCGGATTCACGTGACTTCTAACATTCCGCCAGCATGTGCCCGGCCCAGGCCAGAGAAAGCACCCACAGAAGGAACGCAATTGAAGGTGCCTGTTGGCTGTGCAACACGGCTTTCAACTCGAGCCACAATCCTGACCTTTTCCCGATGGCCCGAAGGGCACTATCTCTCACTCATTTGGGAATGTGGGGCAGTAAAGTTGTGGATCTCGGAACATTGACGGCGCAAGCACAGGGTTTGTATGCCGAAATGCCAGCAAGCCTCACCCTGGTCAGAAGCTCTTCAGAGTCAGCAGTACCCAAACACTCTTGCGGGTGCCACTTCCCCGAATGGTGGTCCTAGTTTCTGCAGCTTTCAAGCCGCCCAATCCGAGACATCAAGACCCTGCTGCATCAGGGAGTCTGCAGCATCAGCAGACACTGTTCCGAGCGGGCCTGCATTGGCCACTCTGCCACGTCGACAACTGCCAATCCTTCACTTTCGTGTCACCATCAGCATCACCGGCAACTGTAGGCCTTCGAGGACGTTTTTAGGCATTGGTGGCATAAGCGACATTTGTCGATTTTCCATGCCTGCCCGCATGCCCACGATCTCAGTTTTCAGCAGGTTGCTCCCATGCCCCGCCGTCGAATAAAGCAAGCACAGGCAAGCCCTCTACGGTAAGGCAACACTCTGCAATGACACATGGAAAACTTTGGCAACTTCCAAAGTCCTTTCTCCGGCCTCAGGGAATCTGACTCGGTGTCCTCTGCCCGTGCGACGGTAGGGGAAGTTCTCATTGAAAACGTCCAAGTTGTCGGCCTCTCTCACGTTTTAACACATTCGCGCAAGCCCCCCAGGACAACTGTTGAAGCTCACACGCAGGCCTCGATTCGCAGATCTGCCTGAAGCATCTACCATCAGACTCAACCCCTTGAAAAAAATCGGCCCTGCCTGGGGTCGAACAAAGGCCTCGAAGTGCGTGACTGCCTCTGACCTGCAGATGCACGCACTGCACATGGCGCAAAGCGCTGCTGCAGCAAATTGGACTGCTAGCTGTCGATCACTGCCAGCAATTGCTGTGACTCTCGTGCTCAGGCGCTGTCAGAGCAAGGTAGCGCGACTTTGGCCATGCTGCCTGCAGCAACAGGCAGTCTGCAAGTGGCAGTAATAAGGCTGCAAACTGCCTCGATGAGTCCAACAAGGAGCCACATCACCTGGTGACATCCAGCGAGACAGTGCAGAAGAGTTTCGATGTTCGCTTCGCGCCAGAGGTTTCATGACACCTCTTTCCTTGAAGCTGCGTCCCACTGTGGAGGACTCGGGAAGTGCAAAGGAAGGCCGTCTCAGGACTCAGATTCTACTAAAACCCGTAGCTTCCAAGACGTAGCAACCCGAGAGCGAGCCCTTTGCATCCTCCAGAGCCAGGGTCTTGCGAGTCCCAACTTTGATCACCCTTCAGGGTGTCAAGACTGTGTGCGACAACGCCAGAAAAGCACGTCTCAATGCTGCAGCGACTTGCTGATTCTCAGAAGCGCTGCAGACAAGGCAACCTCATGAGCTGCGAAGAGCTGCGAATGCCACTGCATGCTTAAGAAACTGCCATCAGGAAGGCCAAACTTGTGAGCCAGGGTAGACAGCATACAGCGTTTAAGTCTATGCAGAAACCGTCCTCCCTGGAGTTGGGCCTGATGCAGGAACGACCTCGCCAATGTGGCGGAGAAGAAACACGGTGGCTGATGAAAAATGTGAGAAACTGAGAACTCTTCCAGAAGCCCTCAGCTTTGCTCGAGGAGCCTGGAACCCTGGCTCTCAGTTTTAAATCTATACAATCGCCCCCTCCGAGGCTCAAAGTAAATCATTCCCGACACATCGTCATGAACTCCTTGAAATCGATCTCTGCGTCTCCATTGAGATCAAGATCCTTCAACGTCTGAACCTGCGCACAGCACCGCAGAACCTGCCTTGTGTCCATCTACGAGTCTCTTCACCAAGACCATGGCCAGTTCAGTGGCTTGAAGATGGCCAAGCAGCCTTCCTGCAAAGCACGGGCAACAGCGGAGAGTGCCAGCAATCTCTCAAATCTTCTGAGGTGCGCAAATTTAGGCCCCAGCCTTCCGCTAGCTCACCTGACTAGAAGCGACGAAACCAGCGCTCACAACATCACACAACACAATTTGAGAGATCACGCAACGTAGAAACAATGCCGCGACCTTCCAAGCCCTGCTAAGTCAACCCGGCAATGGCCGCAAAGAGGCTCAGCTGAATACAGCCATCTCCGTTTTTGTCGAAGCCTTAGCCGGAATATAGACGAAACTCCAAATCAGAGCAGGGTGCAGAGCGCAAATTCCCTGCAAGTCGACGGGGAAGGCGGTATTGGACGGTCGGAATGTCACTCAGCAGAAGCCTACGACTGACTGCACCCGGCGCCCGAAGGTGGTATCTCGCGCTGATTCCAACACTGAGCACATGCTGTCCCTGGTGCAGTACGCACCACTTGAAGCTACTTAACTGATTGTGTGCGTGTTCATGCGTCTGCGTCTCGATGTTTACGCGTGCGCACTGTCCTCGATCATGGACACAGGCGTCACTCCAGCATGTCCGTGCATTGATGAAGCTTTTAGTCGTTTATTAGCCTGCCGAGCAGCTGTTGAAGATGACCTTGCCGACCTTTTCGGTGAGACACTTCTTGCGATTGAAGGTAGCTGCGATGAACTCTGTGAATGTGAAGTCCTGAGAGCAGATGCAACATCTTCTCTTGCTGGCTCACAGATGGGGTTACAACCTGAGTTGTGGTTTATGTTTAGATCTGAAGACCTGCGAGCCCGCATTCTCCAGCAAAAAACCTCGGACGGTGGGGAATGCGAAATGCTTCCTGCTTGCGGCATATAAATAGAAATTTACCTGTCTGAGAATGAGAGTTCCAGGTTGTGCTGATGCTGTGGTGGGAGTTCACTTCTGGACGCATCCGAAGCCTGAAAACCTTTCCACCTGCTCCCCGACCTGTCATGCCTCCCACGAACACCACGAACAACAATTGTACAATCAGACTACTCGCAACCGGTTGTCACTGAAAAGATGCGTCACTCGATGCAACAAGCAGCACATGCATTGAAATTCACGTGGTGACACTGGCCTGGATGGCTTCCTCGTGGCCGTCAGCTTTGAAAATCTTGATCGCATCTTTCTTTTTAATGGACTAGCAGGTCAAGCAGGATCTGCACTTTGCTCCACGCAGCCTGAGTAAGCAAAGCCTGCCTTCTGACCCTTCGATCCACTTGCTGTTGCCTGATTGTCAATGGCACCACATGGCCAAGATGAGGCGGAGCATCAGTTCGTACATTCTCGCAGCCTTCGAGAGCGCCACCAGCTCCGACATGGACACGAAGCCGTTGCAGTCGTCGTCCATCGCCTCGGGACGACAGACTCTCCATGTCCATGCAAATGCAAAAGATTTCAGGGCCTTGAGCCGAGCCACCAAGAAAAGCTGCCTGCTGGGTCCGACCTCTGCCTCGCCCAGCATGCATGCTGTCCTTGGCCCCACGGCACTCTCTCGATGTCTTGAGCCGCACTCCGAAGCTCTGAAATCGCTCGCAAACGCACATATGCAGCCAAGGCGCATATTCAAACAAGCTCTTTTGAACTTGTTCAGAGATCTGTAATTCTTTAGCCCTTCAATGTGCTTATCCTCCTGAGCTGTCAACACAACCTAGCACGAGAACCACTGTACATGCATTAGTCTGTACATGAACTACCTGCTGTCAGCACAAAGTGGCAACTCAGCCGCCAACGATCACACCAACTGGCAGTTTCGGCGCAATCTTCGTTATGAAGGGATGCTCCAGAGCCTCCCGGTGGTGGACTCAAGACTCACGGCATGCACAGAGCTTTAACTCTGATGAATTGCCTGCCTTCTTGCAGTCCAACCGCTGGGAAGCATCTTTCTGCAGCATTGCAGTTACGATGTTCACCACGTCCTGAAGGCGAGTCAGGCTCCCGACACCAAGCGTCAGCTTCAGAAGTGCGTCTTAAGCTCAGGTTGTACTGCCGTACGCTGTGTCCTGACCGGCGTTCACCCAAGCCTGGAGCTGAGAAGATCAACCACTGGCTCAACGTTCCAAACCGGAGGGATGCAAATCAGATGGGGACGTTCCTTGTAATCAGCCTATCTGCAACATCATAACAACCTTAATGCCATCCTAATGCCGCAGTGAGGAGCGATGAGGTCTGCTTCTGTATGTGCCGGTTCTAGCCGTGTCACACTTTTGTGAAACTGGCCGCGATGATTAAGGCAAACCGCTTGCGGTCCAGGGATGCTTGTCAGCAGATGTGAAGCAGTGACAATGATCTGCTTTTAAAACTGTTGCTGCCAAGGAGCGCTGGACGAGAACTGGAGACGAGCCTTCGCATTGTCTTCGCTCAGCCCACCCTGCCAGAAAGTCCATGTGCCACAAGAACCAGTTCACGGAAACGCATAAAACAGAACAACAACTGCTTCTGGCCTGTCCAAAAGGTAATCGTCGCGACCTTGGTCTCGAATGCTGGAGGTTGCAGGAGGTTCGAAAAGTCGATCTTAGAAAATATGAACCACAGGGGCTCCTGGAACATTAGCACACCTGTACGGTGCGTGCCTGGCCTTCCTTGGCTTCGAACACCCGTTTGGCACGAACTTCTAATAGGGATGCCGCAAAAATTATTCCTTGTACTCTTTTCTGAACACTCTCGTGCACGTATGGATATCGGATACATGTGTAAGCGCCTATGTAAACGTGCAGCTTAGCATACATGCATACATGCATACATGCATGCATACATACATACATACTTACATGTTTCATACATAAACATACACACATACATACATACATACATGCAGACAGACAGACTGACAGACAGACAGACAGACATAAATGCGTACATGCATACATGCATACATGCAGACACACAGACATACATAGCTAGCTAGTTAGCTAGCTGCTAGCTAGCGAAATAGTGGTTAGGTCAGGTGATACCTGCCCCGTCATGAACCTCACCTTCCTTTGTCAGGTAGAACGTCTGCAACACTTTCACTATGGCACTAGCATGCTGAACCTGTTTGGAGTGAATGCTCTTTGGGGCATGAGTGCTTAGGTGTCTTGATGTCCGGGAGTAAGGATTCCAGATTTTTGATTATGGAATCTAGAACTGCTGGGTCTACGCAACCTAGCATTCTGGAATGGGGCTGTGGATATCTCTAATTCTGAAATAATTAAATCACTGACAAATGCTAGCGGACTGACGGACTGGCGGACTGACTGAAGCTATGACTATGACAAACCGACACCGTGTGGCAAAATCAATCGAGCGACGGCCGATGGATTGACCGGCACACAGATTGACTGCACGATGGCATGCGCGAGATACCGACTGTCGGACCCAAAGGTCTCCTGCCCGATGGACCACCGACTGACACCATAGGGAGCCCTGGAAGCAAAGACCAGCAGGGCTTTTTTCAGCATACACCCGGATACTTCGATCAGTTCAAGAACTAGCTGCAACCATCTTCAATGCAGCCAAGACTCATCATCCAGTAAAGCATGATTCCGACACTCCAAATGTCGACTTTCCTTAGCACCAGCTGTTGCGACAACATTCTCAAACACCCTTGCTTCGACATGCATAACGCAAGCCCACGCAGGGCTGCATCTTTGATGATGACATGACTGGAGCAGCGCCGCAAGAATCATCATACTGCACTAGTGCCACGAGGATGCACAGGGGTCTCCTGCTGCTTTCCATCAAGTCGAGTCGTGTGTGTTTGTCGTTGGTTTGCTGTTGGTCAAGTGAACGAAGACTTGAGACGAAGGCCACGAAATCCAAGGGAAGGAAGCGCAGCAGGGAAGGGACCGAGCGACTTGTCCAGGAAATCTATTGCCGCACATCAAATCGAATCACTCGAGCGTGGCGGAGGCTTGGCATAATTATGTGACATAAAAGTAAAACATGTCCTGGGCGTGTTGAAGTGCCAAGAGTAGTCGAGGCAACCCTCTGGCTTTGCTACATGCTGACAGTTGTGCGAATTTCGCTTGCAAAAGAAGCAGAAAGCTGGTTGAAGTTGGTGCCGATCTTGCAAGGTCGAGACCACGCTGCAAAGGCATTCTAAACATGATGGGGGGGTGGGGCCCTCCTCAAACTTATACAATGCCGCGGCCACCTTGCGGTGGGAAAGGGAGTGCCCTTGGTGCTTCTGAATCAATCATGGGCGTGGTGGCTTGTTAAACAACCTAACAAGCTCCTAGACGCGGTTCTGATGTTTCTCTAGTACTGAGTTGAAGCGGTATACGACACAAACGACAACTTTCGTGACTTTCACAGACAGCCCGTCCGAGGCCATCGCTCCGAGTAGCTCCTCGTGAAAACCTTCCGCAAGAAGGGAGAGAGCAGATGAGAGGAGGGGACGGAGGGTCATCAGCTTTGTCAAATCCCGAGAGACTGCCCAGCCAGAAAGTTGCTTCACGGAACGGCTCTGCGCTCCGTGGGCCTCTGGTGCCATGTGGCTTGGCGTACCACACCTGCAACGACAAGCAAACCGGCAGCACCCAGGGCTTGTCAAGCACTGTTCATGGTCGGTGCCTTTGGGACAGGGCCACGCCCTTGGTGAAGTGGCACGACAAACCATAATCACCTAAGCTGCGAAAAGCATTTGGGAATGTGCTTTGCGACATCGGATAAGGAGACCATGCATTGGACACAGTGGCTGCGAGAGCACATGTTATTCAAACCCACCCACGCACACACACACACACACACGCTCTGGTTCAGCGACAGTCATGCCAATCCGCTGAGCGACAAACCAGGCGCATCGAGATGCAGAGGAAGAAAAATGTTAAAGTTAAAGTACGTCTATCCATTAGCCACACTCGGGAGCCAGCCTGCATCTCATGCTGAGTTGCTGAGTTTCACTGCTTGTCGCGCATCTAGGCCGGTTGGGAGCAGCAGCAAGCAATTGGGAGCTTTGATGTCCCGGTGAATAATGCCCTTGCCTTGGATAAAAGTTCGGCTGCATTCTGTCACAGCTGTCAGATCTGCGGCACGCTCAGCCAGAGAAGGTATAATAAACTATGACCAGGAAGCCATGCAGATATCGCACGGCAGACATGACATGCTTGGTGGCGAGGGCTGCCTGCACTTTCGGATGCCAGCATACACTGGCTGCCACTGGACACGATGAAATTGCGCTGCGGCAGGGCAGTGCACAGCCAGTGCTATGCAGAGGCATGCCTGGCCTCGCTTTCCTTCAGATTTCCATGCTTCTCCACCTGGGCTTACTGGATCTTCCCGACTGCCGCAAACAGCGGCTGCGTGCCGACCACCAGCTGCATCTGAGATCCGCACGTAGCCTTCCAGCTCACCACCACTGCAAAGCTCCAGAACCTGAGATCTTATGAGAAAGCGGAAGCAAGTTGCACTGACACCCTGGACTCAAGTACTCCAGAGTTCGCCACCAGAGAAAGCGTGTCAGAGTCCTCGAAAATCTCGAAAAGAGTGACAACATTGGGGTGGTCTAGCCTCGGTTCTCGGTTGAGAGCAGATCACCAGATTGCCGGGCTTCGAAAGTGCAGGAAGCCTGCAGACAACGGGCCAGACCACTGCAGACTTGACACGGGGAGTACTCTACACATTGAGGCTTACCAACCTCTGTGCATGACGACGGCCCAATGAGGAAATGAAGTCCATCCGAGGTACATTTTCATGACTTCAATCCTGGCAGAGTGGTGAGAGAAATGGTGCCGTGACAGAGCTCATCGCACAATGTCAACTAATTCAGCTGGAACTGTGGACAACCAATACGACAGCCAAGATGCTCAGCTTTCAATAAGCCAGGGTTGTTTTTGTCCTGGGCTTCCATGTGAGGCCGAATTGTCTACTGGAAAACGAAAGCAAGCCACCGAGTCATGTAAACATGTCACTGTCTAGAGATCAGAAAATACCGTCAGAATGGAATGGTGTAGCACACTTGGACTGTATCAGTCCACACTTGAGGTATGCATACCTGTTCTCCGCCCCTGCTTCTCTCGCGTGCACCAAGCGATGGAGTATTGTTCGCATGCCACCCAGCAGCTGACTTTGAAATAATCTTCACTGCCCGTTTGGCACCGGTGACTCGCACCGTAGCGCGGCGGACTTCCTTAGCCACGATGGTTTTGCCGTCGTTCAACACTGAAGCCAAACTGTGGCTCTTTCGAGCTCAGGGCTACCTTTGCAGTGACCTCCTTAATTAGTAGTACGGGTTTAGGGTCTGGTAGTGTAGGGTCTCTACTTTCCCGCGATTAACAAAGAGGAACCTGCTAATAATGTGATAAGGGAAGGGACGATGTGGCACATTTTTCGGGCAAAACACGGCCGAACCCCGCAATACCAAAGACATCCCAGCCCCTTAGCGACCGACTGCGAAGCCGCCCTTGCCCAGAGCGACGCGCTCCACGTCGTAATTGTCGGCCAACTGGCCTAGCCCAACCGCAACCACGGATGTTGTGACAAAATAACTATAGGGAAGCCGCATCATGTCAAACGCAGACAAAAGACTAGCAAGTACAAGCATGCGTGTATGCTTGTGCTCTGCCGGCCTCGGTTATCGGGCACCACGAGCAAGGCAGCAGAGGGAACAAAACCCATCCTGAGAAGATTGCAGACACGTCTCGCACGAGGTGCACATTAGAAGTGTGCTTGAGGCCAGTCTCGTATCTGTCATCTTCAGCTTCTTCAACCCTTTCCGATGCGACTTGCGACCTCAACAACATCAGAGGCGATCGACTTGTATGACGGGTCATGGAGAAAGTGATGCTCGCAGCGAGGAAAGTCCGTGACTGATAGTCCCTTCCGACTTTGGACTAACAGCTGAGCTGGCACCTAAGACGGCAAATCTCACCGCGCAGGCGGGCACAGATCGGTCAGAAATCTCAGGCACCGCTTGACACGGCGCTGTACGCATCGTCCCCCATATCCGCATCTTCCGCGACATCACTCATTTCGCTGGTGGCGGACATGCCAGCGTCGCTTGCCTGCTCGCAGGAGAGGGGACCATAACAAATATGAGAGATGAGAGAAAGCTGTGGCCCAGTCAAACTCGACTGCAGGCCATCTTATGGGTTGAAGAGATAGTTGAAGCCCGTTGTGGTGGCCGAGGCTTTTGTCAAGCGGTTCTTTGCAGAATGGACTTGTGCTTGTCGTGCTCCTCAGACGTGTTTTGGTTGAGATTGGAAAGACTGCATAGGCTCCGAGAGCTTTTCAGGTTAGGGTTGCCAAAAAGAAGACCTGCAGACAATGCAGGCATAACAGAGCTCACGATGCCGAAACCTCCAAAAACATGTTGAACCCGGGCTGTTATTGACCCGGTCCTTAACCCCAAGATGATGCAAGACCTTCGGGCAAGGCCACAGTATGCACTAAGCATGTCGTAGACACTGCTTCGGAGAGCCCGCCACACCCTGGTGTGATAAAAGCTTTGCAGGCCTCATCTTCGTTTGCATCTCCACCCTCATCTTTGTTCTGCAAAAAGTCATCAGCCACCTCGGAATTAACAGGAGAGCATCCACGGCTGTGGGTTGAGATATCTGGGCTCCCCCGGCCGTTGCATTGGTCTTGGACAGTGGCGACAAAGCCTCCACGACAAGTGCGAACTGGAAACAAAAAGAAGCAAGCAAACGTCTTCGAATGTGACCTCTGGATAATCTGGATCGTCTGCGACGGTCTCCGGCTCGGGCTCGAAGGCCTGCATTGCTGCATCGCGGTGGCACGGCTCTAGTTGCCAACTCGGGGAAGAGCGCAAACGGTAGTAAATCAAGATCCGCTGCCTCGCGCTGCACAACATTATCTTTCTCCTCAAGTAACAGCTTCGGATGTGCACCAACTGGTCGCCTTAATAGATGCTGAGAGCCCCGCTTGACAATGGCAGTTTCCCATGGCCTCCAAGGGTGCGGTAAGGGATGGTTGCACATCGATTTGGCACAAGAGCAACATACTTTCTTCGCGGCTAAACGCTGCATGCGCACTCGTTCACATCAGGTTGCCACACTGCTCCATCTTGGGCCCAAGGGCCCGATGGCTGGTTTCGGCCAGAACACAAATTATCAGGTGCAGTCTGCAGCCGCGATATGGTCTGCCAACCCTGCTTTCAACTCCCGTAGATGCACACCACGACTCATGCCAGTGTGCTGGTATCTGGCTGCACAGATTGTCATTTTGGAATCTTAATCGAGAAAAGACTGACGTTGCGATCTCGCTTCAATTTTTCCTGAAATGGTTGTGGTATGGTCCGATCGCACGGGAACCGGAGGGACAGATTGCTTTGAATGACGCACTCTAACGGGCCGTCGTCCGTCGGTCTGCACGTCTTGGATCGTCTGGGCGGTGAGGTGACACTAGCAAGGCTGCAAACAAGACTTCATCGGAATCGCATCCAACGAGCGCTGTCATCAAAGCATACTGTTTCAGGCGCTTTCATCTGCAGAAGGACACAAACCTGACGCAGCGCCGAAGACCTGAAAAAACCCGCGAAACTGCACCAAGCAGAGAATCAACAACTGAATAGCACAGGATATAACTCTTTCCGCAGGAACCTTGCCAGAAACGGCGTGTGGGGTGTGCTCACCATGTTTCGGGCTCAGCTCTGAGGGACACGTCAACTTGACAAATCTTGCAAGGAGAAAACTCCAAAACCCTGCAATGTCCGCACGAAAAGTATACCGTCGAACAGGTCTGGGAGGGTTCGCAGGGTTGGAGTCCGGGCACCAACGAGCCACCCGAAAACTGAGAAGGAACCCCCAAAATAGTCTTGGTAATTAATCCGCCGAGGCCGCAGGTCCAGGCGTCTTGGGGGTTAGCTCAGGTACCCTCCACCTAATCAGCTTGGAACCACCCGTTTTTTGCGTTCATTTCCCACCCCCCCGGCCCCCCCGCGGCGTAGCGTCGAAATTACTAAGGCCCCTGTAGTACATGCTCAAGGATTCAAGCATGATTGAGGGATGTAGTCCCGTCATGGCCTCGTCAACATCCCACTGATCGACTGAAGTCTGAACGTGCATAGAGGAGCCGGGCATTTACTAGCAGACCAAGACACGGCTTCACACCGGGACTGAACCCGTTCGAACGTATGCTGGGCGTCGAGGCCCGCGCGGCTTGCCGAAACAGGGTACACACCGGCAACACTTGGAGCACTTCATGTGGTCGGCCAGTCGAACGGCTGCCACTCCTAGTGCGCCACCTCTGCATGTTTTCCGTCTCCTGGTGAGCAGTCTGACTCAAGTCGCAGACAGGAGCCCCCACATCACAGAGGTGGCACAAGGCTTGTGTAGGAATGCATCAGCACATTGTCGACGATACGGCCATCCAGAAAGTGTGGTGAGTGACATAGCCAACGACCCCAAGAAAGATAATTGGGCATTACCTTTGGTCTTGCCAGCGGACCCATCCAAGGGCAAGTCAGCATGTAGCTTGCAAACGGAAGCTGCACCATGCTGGGCTGCTGGGCAACCGAGCATAAGAAATTTGCACAAAGGTCTTGCGCGGCCCACGTGGCCACTTTCGCGCCGAGGTTGTGAGGGCTTGTAACAACATGCAACTTGGGCAAAAGGATACTACCGAGTGTTAGTGATAACTTCGACCAGGGCATGAGAAACACCGCGCGGAAATTGCCAAAGTGTCGAAGCTGCACGCAGGACGTGAGAGGAATCTTCTCGGACGAGTTTGGTCAAGGTTTACAATTCTGGAATCACAAGACTGGTTAGCAACACGAGACCCAAGCTTGATGCGCAGGAGGCGACTTATCGAATCATGCCCTCAGTAATTCAACTGCAAGCGGTGAAACATGTGCAGATTGATGCAAACGTGCAAAACAACGACATGTCAACACGTGCGCTCAAATCACTGTCTCACACTTTCGAGATGACGCAATTAGATGCCGATGCCCAAGATACGCACGTCAGACACCCGCCTGTGCCGAGGTCAGGCTGCGGCATCGGGAAGCCAAAGCATACTGTGAAGCGAATATGATGTTGATCTGATGAGTGCTGAGGTCTCTGGCTGCCAGCTGAATGCGAAAGGAGTATCACTCTGCTTCATGAATCTTTGGACCTTCTAGGTAAACTTGCATGTGTTCCTTTCCTGAGCCCGGCCGGCAGACTTAGTGATTTCGAGGCCACGGCAACGGCCCAGCACTACGAGTCACCTGCAGCTTGCAGAGAAATCATGCAAGCAGGTCCTCCAGATCAAGATCCACTTTGTCCTGCACGGACTGTTTCTGGGTGTTGAAGCCCAGATTGTAGTTGGTGTTTTCTCTGCTTTGCAGATACGAGTGGTGACGGTGGCCGCTTCTTTGGTATGCTTGCCTTTGGATGCTTTATCTTTAGCTTCCGTCGCGACAGTCCTGAGCACCTGGATGCAGCACCTCCGAAAGGTTCTCAGAAAACACTTCGCGCTTTCTCTGCCCACGCTCTGCCTTGACTGCCACATCACGGGACCGAGGCATGGCCTGGCACTGAAATCCCAACTTCGACGCTTGTCTGCACTCTCTGCACTGCTAGCCGCTAGCCCTCGCCTTCTGATCTCTGCACAGGGGACCTTCAGTCCCAAATCGCATGGGAGCTTTCATCGTCTCACAGGCATGACGAGTGGCTTCTGAAGATCCTGGTGCCAGGCCAGACAAGCGCCCCTTGTATACCTGCGCCATGCAGCCTGAGCCCAGGGGCTCTGAGTCCTGACACGGCACCATGGCTAGATCCTCATAGCACAGTCGTCACCTCTTTTTGCAAGACGGTCTTAGGGCAAGGCCAGCTGCAATGAGCCCTCCCATGTTGGTCCGAAGGTCTTTGTAAGAATCCTCGCAGCTCACCAAACTACCAAACAACCACGGCCCGTCAGATGCGAGCAGTCTCCTCTTCGTCTGATTGAAGCTGTGGGGCTTGACATTCGCCTGCAACAAGATTGAACAATCTCGCGAGGAGCAGAGGAACTGAGTCTGAGTATGGCACCTGCAACGGAGAGAGGTTGTCGCAGACCTGCGCTGCTCGTTATATCTCAACAACACTCAACGATGATGAGGGTTCGGAATGAGACGGCGGCACGTCCAGGCAAAATATCCGGCCGGGTTGATGCCCATTGAGCAAACTTGATTGCAATGGGCCCTTCAGCCTGAGAACTTCGAGCTCTTAGAAGTCTGCAGTGCAGAAACGCCAGCATCAGCCTGAAGAGCTGCCAAGATCAGTCTCCACATGAGCCTGCGAGATGAAAAGTCATGCACCGGAGCTGCGCACATGGACAAATCTGGAAGTATTGTAGTCGCTTCTACTTCCGCCACCATCGCGCACATTGCCTTGATGAAACCGCTATTGATTGTCTTCCCCTCCCGGCGACGCTGTGGAAATCCTTACTTATCTTAACAGGCTACTTCAGATGTGACGTCTCTCTTCTCTCCGTGACTCCTGTTAGCTGCAGGAAGCGCTTCTGCCCAACAACGTGGCAAAGGGTCATCATCAAATTTCCAAATCGTTCGGACAGAGAAGACCGCATCGTTCAGGACTGCGAGCGCGATTTATCAAGGCAAATCAAGGCCTTGCAAGGCCCTGCCGCTACCCAGTCCGGAATCCAAGACAGTCCAGACCGTCTGCCCCAGACTCTGTGAAGCCGTTGTTCCGTCGTCTTCGTTCAAGGTCTGTGCAGATATTGCGTGTAGATACATGTATATGTAAACCCATCTCAGTAAAGATTGGCAGCCGAATTCATTGATAGTGCAGAGGGTATAGGATTATAGACTATCTCAGTATGATTATTTGTGATTATTTGTGAAGGGCTGGATTCTTTACGTCTGGATAGCTTCTTGTATAGTAAAAGTCAAAGGGATTGTGAGGAGGGTCCCAAGGATTGTTACGCAGTTTTTGAGGAGGCCACAGGCAAAGATGTTTCGAGGCATTCTGGGGCGTTACAGACTGATATACCGTAAACGTTAAAAACACCTCAACTCATCGATAATGTGTGTGTATCAAATATGTGTATGCACCGCTTTGAAAGTTCATTGTGTTGTTGTACGTGCGTATGTATGTATGTATGTATGCATGTACGCATGTATGCTAACATGGAGAAAGCAAGTTAAGTACGGTACCTCACCTCAGACAGTACACATGTACATATGGAATTTCTAGATGCTCTGTATACAAGTAGCATAAACGAAGATATCGAGAAGATCCGAGACCAACGGACCAGGGCCAGCGGACCAACGAGCAGAGGACCAGGAAGCCAGAGGACCAGGAGACCGAGACCAGACGACCAGCAAACAGGGACCGTGAGACCAGGGGAAATAAGCCAATCACTGTTAAATAAAATTAGGCTCACTCTCTTTGCAATTTCCAAGGAAAGTGCAATCTTGGGACAGAGAGCCCAGAGCGCCAAATCATGAGCTGTGAAACCGACCGGGTGCATCGTGGTAAGCAAAGAGCCGACAGTGTAACCGCAGCGTTGGCGCAAACATGGACGACTCCCCGAAAAGAAAAAGTCACAACAACAGACTTTAAGACGTCCTGGAAGGAGTTAGACACTGCAGAAGCCCCAGACACGATGCAGTCTCGTGCATTCATCGAATCTGACTCACAAGAGCCTCTAGCACAGAAGGCGCAACACAAAATCAGGCTCCTCCAACACAATCGCTTGATCTTCTGGAACCGCTGCATCTAAGCAAAGACGACGGTAGGAAGACGTATCAGCTCGCAAAAACGGATCAGGACAATGCAGGGATCAGGTCAGGGCAAATGGCTCAGGAAACGCTATACATATATATGTATATGTATATGTATATGTATATGTATGTATATATATATATGTATATATAGATATATATGTACGACAAAAGTAGTACGGTTTCCTGATCAGATACCCTGTCGGACCTGATGCCTGCAGCTCCCCTAAGCAAAGCGGCCTCTCTCCACCCCACTGCCAGCACAGCCAGCACCACGGCCTCAAAGAAAATTAGGAAAGTGTCTTCCAGGGCAGAACCGTCGCTTGCTAAGTACAGCCGTCCGGACCTTATAGCGATCAATATGTTGTGGCTGCAAAGTAGCAAAACCGACCGCAGGAGTGTTGCGACTCCGTGCGTCTAGCAGTCTAGCAGTCTAGCAAGACTGTGTCGTTCCCTTGCATGAATTCGGCATTCCCGGAAAGAACGCGACTCTAGTCGCAAGTGTCCACTGCAATCAATGACCATGAATCCTGAAGATTCCTGAGCTCTTCATCCAAGGACTCTGCGCCAGTGCAGCCAATGGAACAGCACGAAGGAAGACTTCCAGACAGCGCAGCATGACCTGTCCAGGGCACTCATGATGCACTCGTAGATGCTCTGCACCCGGCCTTCAGACAATGCCAGAACCTAGACAGCCGTGTCCGAAGCGGCCTGAAGAGGTGCGATTAGATAGGAACGACACATAGTTCTGCATCTGTCAAAGTTCTGAGTGCAACACCGGATCGCTGAGATCTTACCATCTTCATGACGAGCAATTGGGCCCTCCATTGAAGACAAATAAAGGAACATCTAACAGCGCCAACAACACCCGTAACATGACAGCATGCCGTGCCTCAACTTGAAGACTTTGACAATCTGATCGAGGATCCTGTGGCATGCAAGCGCTATTCGTCATGACACGTAAGATGAAGTCAATGAAGGAACACCAATCTGACCAGTCAGCCACATCTGTAGCAATAGCGATAGCAAAAGCGCCTCTGACACAGCAACATGACGGTTATCAGTTATTCCTTGTCAGCTCGTTGGTTGCCTGCTTGTACCGTCGAAATTCGCCATAAATCAACACAGAATGCATTGTGGCCCCCAAAACCGAAAAGCCTTCGGCTTACTCGAAGTCTCGAAAACAAATCAACATGGGTTGAACACCTCCGGCCTTCAGATGCGAACATGAGAACCAGACCAGATCCCTCTGCCAGCATGCCTCTTCAGTTCTTAGCGGTACAGGGGCTTAATAAGCCTTGCTTACCAGCCATCCGCTCAACTTGAAGGATGAGTCCTTCTTGAAGGCGAATGCCTCAGAGACGGCTTGAAGAGCGGTTTGGCATGCCTTCACTTGAGCCTTGGGGGCCCTGCGCCTGCGCCTGCCCCAAGCGCTACCGGCCGCAATCCCCGAGGTAGCCTGA
Organism: Symbiodinium sp. clade A Y106; assembly: GCA_003297005.1. Classification (NCBI taxonomy): domain Eukaryota; class Dinophyceae; order Suessiales; family Symbiodiniaceae; genus Symbiodinium; species Symbiodinium sp. clade A. The sequence continues at coordinate 7,743 of BGNK01006480.1, read as the reverse complement.
TACGGGCCGGCGACGAAACAAAGGCTTCGTCACGGAAACAAATACCTACATACTCTTGCATCCAAACAACCTGAACCGAAGGCCATACTTGACAGCGGAGCGCAAGTCGCGATTCAGGAAGGAAGTGTAGAGGAGCATGTGGCTCCAAATGCCATGCTGCCAATGCTGCGGGTAATGCAAGTCGGATGTCCGACGAATCTCAGAGCTGTCACTCAGCTTCCTTTCAACTGGAGTAACTGGAGATAACACAACAAACAAGCTTCGCGACTCCGTCGTTAAAGTACATAGAAGCACGAGACTCAGACTTGGCTAGACTTGGTTCCCAACTGTGAGCTGCGGCAAGTCACAGTTCAGCTGCCGTCCTCACACCCGGTTGTTCCCGGATCGTTCCGCACTTTTCGACTGTTCGCCGATGCTTCGGTGCTGCAGTGCCGCTGGCCTCAACCCGACAATTCTGCCACTCTACTGCAACATACCTCATCGCTGAGTGCAGTTATATCGCACACTGGCGGTCTCTACATGCTGCACTGTGCTGTGAGCTCGCAGTGTGAAGGCCGGTCCGCATCAAAAATGCACTGAACTCCAGTGGGTTATAGGAAGACTATGTGTTCCAGTACTATGAAAGCACACGGTGCAGAAAAGCTGCACAGGGCAACTTCAGCAAGCGGAGTCTGAGAACGCCCTTCGCAGTGGCTGTGAAAAATAGGATCGTGTCAGTCTTCCCTGTGTGTAAGAGATCAGCATTCGTAAGCTTGGCTCTTGGGCTCTCTGTGCAGAAAAGTGGCAGCTCGTCGACAGAAACAGAGTCCGAGCAGTCTCTCCACGCGCCTGGAGCAAAGGCATTGAGCATGGAAAGTGGAAAGCCAAACACGGCAGCAGCCCGCAAAGCCCGCTTCTTTTTTCCCCTCCCTTCTTCGGCCTTGCATCTGCTGAGCCTGCGGAAAACAACACATCACTCAACACACACTCATGGCTCAGACGTACTGCTCGGACCTCCTTGTCACGGGATGGGAGGCTTCCTTGCTGCATTGCAACACCTATCCTCTGATGCAGGCATTGGACTGAGACAGCAAAGGCTCGGCGGCTCGAGAACGACAGGCTGCCCGCTGTGGCTGCCGTCCGCTGCGACGGATAAACCTTGTCAGAAACCTGCAGATGCTGCTCGTAGACAACTTCCGGGATCGTAGTCGCGGCTTTGTGGTCTGTTTGCGGTCTGAGTGCATCCACCTCACATCCAAGTGTCAACCCTTGCAAAGGCCTCACCTCATCACCTCGGAACAGAATCTGACCCGAGCGCAGCACCGACAAGTTCATTGCCAAGAACTGGTCAAGGGACATGTTGTCAAATTTGCAGACAGCTACAGTAGCGCGACATGCATTTGTGCACCTGCGGAGATCTGAGTACCGTTGCCAGCGGACTGTCACCTCCATTGATCATCAACAAGACACCTTCAACTACCCGTGAGCCAAAAGAACGACGTCCCATAAGTGCCACTGTGCCTGCTTCTGCTCGCCAGTCTTGAAGACGTTCAATGGCAGCCTTTATCTAGTTGCATCTCGAAGCCGGCATGCTCGTGCAAAATTGTGCATGTCAATGTGAGAATGCGTTTGGCCTCCGGTAGGGTAGTGGAGGCGACCGAGGCTTGTGCGAGACCGGACTCTCCGGCCAGCTGCAAGTTGCGCTCAGTGAGCTCTTCACAAAGAGCTTCCAATTGTTTGTCAAGGTGCTCCAGAGGTCGGAGGTACATGAGAACCAAATCTACCAAATCCAGTTGACGTCTGTGTGAGAGATGCGACCCCCATTGGATTGTGCGTGCTGCGAGGCCAGACAGAGACTGGCACAAAGCGCGGACTTGCAAACCCAGAACGCCGCACTGGCGACAATGCAAAGAGCTTTTAAGTGGGGGTGGTGCCGGGGCTTCTTCCTGGCTTTGTTCAAACGGAACCACTTCCGTCCGACATGCTCTCTCGAGGCTGTTTAGTGCCTCGTCAGTGCTGAGCTTTTTGGCCTCGATGCCCTGAAGCAAAGCTTCAAGAACACCAGGACCGTGAGCCGGCGGCGGCGCGTCTCGCGCACTCCGCGAAGGCTCTATGTCGTCCGCCACGATCTCCATTCGACTTCTGACTGGTAAGCCAGCGTCATCAGCATTCGCATTGATTGCTGACATCTTTGGCTGGCGAGGTGGTGGTGAGGGTGGTGGCGGAAGACACTCCAGAACACCGGAGCTCCACGACGGCGACACGGTATTGAACGTGGCAGACACATGCGGTTCAACGCTCACATCCCCGCCACAGGATCTGGTCAGAGTTGCAAGGCTCTTGTCCAACTCACTCAAGTGCTGATGCAGCAGTCCACCCAGCTCTGACTCCGCGGAGATATCTGGCAACATGGCAGGGCAGCTTGCCTATATGCTGTCAGCATAAATCCAAGATCAGGAGACACGCTTTTTCTGCGGCTAGTGGCCTGAAACCGAGCCCGGTCCGTGCACTTTTCCATCTTGCTTGACAGGGGTATTGCGGAGAGGTTCCTTCAAGGAACGAAATCTCCTGCAATAAGGCCTCGGATTGGCCTTGCTATCAAATTCGGCTTGCTCTGCTCAAGCTTCAGGACGAGAACGTGGCTGGCTGCGACAACAACAAGATTTTGCCATTCATAAGGACACTGAGACTGAAACTGCATGCACGAGTACCGTCGCATTTGTTTAGCATGTTGCTTGGCTGCAGTGGCTTTGCCATCGACACCATCCTTGGCTTTCTACATCCTGCTGTGGCTACGCTCCGAACTCAAGATGCACCGGTCGGCCGCCCAACCATCGGACAGTAGTGCGCCGGCCCTGATACAAACCTCAGTCCCCGAGGTCTGAGGTCATGGAGAAGTTGTGCCTTCCAAGACTGATGCTGTCATCGTGCGCCACAGCAGCGACGTCTGCTTCTTGGTCGGGGCCGGCAGCCTGCAAGCATCGCCTCCATCCTCTGATCATCTTCTGATCCGTCATGATGAAGCAAACTGGATAAAACTACACGCGAATGGATCCAACCGAACTGGAAAGCACTCAACGCATGTACTGGTTTCACTGGTTTTCAGTGGTCGCACTGGACACCAAGCGACCAGGAATGCCCAACTGCCACAAGGGGGCTGCCAACCAGTTCATTCCGCCCACTCTAGGGGGGGCCCCACATACGGCATCGAGCCCTCCAAGCAGGCTTGAGCAGCTCGGGCCAACCGGCTACGAGCAGCACTGAAGAGAGGGGTGGGAGGAGGGCCAATGTCCGTGCAGCAGAAGATCTGAACTTGCTGCCGCACAACCACCTGATGACTTCCGTGCCTCCATGTGCCTGTCGAGTGGATTTGGAACGCAGATTCAGACCAACTGTGAGCGAGCGTCACGAGCGTTGCACGCAAGTGATATGCTGCACTAAGCCTTGCAGCCAACTAAGCAAAACATGTTCGCTCCTCCTGCTACCAACAGTAATGCGAAAACGGAACACACGATGCCCCAGCCCCTCCCTTTCCTCACACATCTCTGCACCATTCCATCCCGCACCCCGCCATCTGCTCAACTCGCCCCCTCTCTCCAGCCTTCTGTGTAAGGCCTTTCGTGTTCCTGGTCCTGCCGCGGGTCTCCGTACGCGCTGTCCCACGACAAGAAAAGCATCCAACACAAGAAAAAATGCATTATCGCGCCGCCGACATCCGAACTCGTGCACACAGCTGTCTGTGCCATGAGTGCACATCGACCTGTCTAAGCTTGAATACGCTTGGATGTGGTATATGTAGTCCGTTTGCAATTAGTTGCCACGTCTACCTTCACCGTGGCACGCTGCTTGCGGACATATTTGGCCTCAGACGAAATCAGATCCGAGCTCAATCGCGCTTAGTGCTCGACGACCTTTGAAAATAAGGTCCCTGCGACAAACGCCTCAGCAGCTGTGCCCGTGCCGACATCAGCCAGGGCCTCGAGAATGTGACAGCCACAAGTGAATCTCACAGCCGTTTGCAACAAACGACGGCCCCAGGCCATGCCAAAGTCGCGACCTGCAAAGTGATGCAAAGTGGACTCACTGCAAAGTGAGCTCTTCTGCCATCGCAAACAAAGTGCAGGAACTTTGCCCCCGCCTCTGGGCATCCCTCGTCTCCAGTCAACTTTGTCTCTTCCTCTGTCCCGAGACCATACTTACTTGTGCTGCACTGTACAGACATCCAGCTACTGTCGCAAGTTGTGACCGTTGAAATGAGGAGAGCTCGCTGAACATCATATAGTGTTCCAATGGCACCTCAGCTGGAAAGCAGCTTCCGATGTCTCGGTGTGCAGTCTCAGCTGTCGACCTTGGCAAGGCCAAAGACGCTCGGGAAGATGACACCGGTTCCTGATTGGAAACTGCAGGCTTTGTTTTCAGGATGTCGGCTAGACTGCCCTAAGCCGGCAGCTTGTCCCAGGTGCCAAAGTTCTTCGGGTGAAGGACCCTGGCACGCTCTCTGAGCGTTCGTACAGCCACAGTCTCGCTGAAGTGTCTCGCCGAGCCGTTGAGCCCTGCTTTGTGAAACAGGCGGTCGCGTCCCGCTGCTTGGATCGAAGAGGCCGGACTGTCCTCGCATCTCGGGCAAAAGAGAGGCCATGTCTGGTCTCCAGCAGCTGAGCAGCTGGCCGACCGCAAGTCTAAATCCGGTCTCCAGCACCTGCGTGCCAGAGTGGGTCTTCTTGCTTCTTGGAACTTCGCGCGCTCAACTCAAGCTGGTGCGCACCAGCCGGCCTTTTCGCTCTTTGGGCGGTATCGATTTGCTGCCTTCGCCCCAGTAGAGTGCCGAGATATCTTTCCCTAAAAGCTCCGTTCGTCCCTGCCTCCAGCTGAGGGCGCTGGCGACGATTTCTGCAGATTTTGTTGGCAAGCAAGACTAGCACAGGGTACTGCCCCAGCACCTGGAAGTCAGCGGTCTCGCCAAACCCGGCGGCTTGGACCTGGCAGATTCCATGACAACTTCATCACCTGCTTGGCAACTCGGCACATCCTAGACCACCTCTGACCCTCTCGTGCACTAGGGAGAAGATGTGCACAACCGTAATGTGGTCTCAGGGGTCACCGAATGCAGAGGTGTACCACAACAGCTGACACTATGGCTTCATGTTGCATGCAGGGCAAGGTCACGATATGTCACGATCTCAAAGAGCCTTATGAGATCCTGTTTTATTCACATGGTCATGCCGACAGCACATGTGCAATGCTTCACTACACAGCCAATGGTCCAGTCGAGCCCCACCGAACAAGCAAACTTTGCAGTTCGAGCCTTTTTCTGGGTGTCTCTGATGCCTCTGCCGTCTGCGGCCTGCAGTGATGTCCGGCGGTTTTGAATCTGCTTATGGCTGCGAACCCCTCACCTGCTCGTTGCATCTGCGGCCCTTCGAGCGAAGCAAAAAACCGGTCGCACGTGTCACAAGTTGCAGTGCGCTTCTCCTCGAGGCCCGCAGCCTGCCAACCGGATCCACCTCAGCCTGAACGGTCCGACGGCGCTTTGACGAGCGCATAATAGCGCTTACGACGGACGACCGTGTCTGTTCCCACCTGTTTTGCAGCATCAAGTTGCGCAAATATTTGGTCCCAGCACTCTTTGGCCTCCAGAAATGCTGCAGCACAGACAGACCATTCAAAACTACATCCACTAGACTACGGCACGCTGCCGTCGAGCTGCACTGTCCTCCCCCGCTGGCCCAAGATCTTGTGACAGTCGTGAAACCCGAACTGCCCACATGCGCCGGAAAAGCTAGCTGTGGCTGCAGCTAGTGGACAAAGTGGCTTCTGAACGACTGAATTCTGATCCGCAAGACATACTACGCTTCACAAACGCAAAATAGCACTGCGCCTTCACCTGAAGGAAACTTTGATGTTTGCACGGTGATTGCTGCTGCACTACATGACTCTGGTTGTACCTCATGGCGTTCGTGCGTTTGCCGACTCTTGAGCCAGGTCGCGGTGAGCTAAACACAATAACCGAGCCTGTCGAACTCGGCAAGTTCAGGATTTAGCGAGTGTAGTGCATCTCGGAACGGCTACATGCGTCGGTGTCTTGGTTGCTGCCCGAGCATGTGGACATCCTCAAGCTGCGAAGGGGCTCAGATGCACAAGTGGTAAAATGCGAAGAGGAAACCAAAGCGCTATGCGCAAAGAAAGAGCAGGACGGAACGAGCAGGGATGCCGAGATGCCGATTAGCAGATTTGGAGTGGTGCACACTGGCAGGCCGGGTTTGCTGGGCAGACATGTAGAGTTCGTTCCGAACAACTGCGGGGACTATTCCCTGACAAGCATGCGAGGGGTGGGTTCGAACTGCCTTTTTGTCCACTCCCGCCGGCTGCAAATCGTTGGAGAAATGCCACCAGCTTCTCACCTTAGATAGTCCGTTTCGGAACAATCTGTCAACAGTAACATGAATGTGCGGCCAACCATGAGGCAGCGGCTTTCCTTCCTCCATCTTGGGCTCTTTCCACACTTGAAAAGGAGGAATATGTGTAACTCCTTGGCTGTGCTGTGGTTGCTACGGATACTGTAGCAGAGAACAGCGGGATGTCTTTTGCAGCAGAGGATCCTTTTCGCCGATTCCGGTTGTCGGAGTACTTCTGCTTTGGCAGCCAGGTTTCTGCAGAGGACATATGCTCAGAGTCGGCAATTTAACCTCTACCTGTTTTCCGACTAAAGCTGGGGCCGCCCACCGTAAAACAGGTTCTCCTTCTTCTTCACAGGCTCATCACCCTCCGTCTCTTCCCAGACGCGGTCGTACTGACAGCGTTGTGCAAGCAGATCCAGCAAGGCAACGGAAGGAGGCTCGTCTCGCTGGCATGTCCTCGTTCTCCGTAGCCTTCGCTACAAACTCTTCCATATCCATGTCCATGGTGGCCTTCTCCCAGAACCGCAATGCAATGTTGAGGGCTTAAGCATGTCTCGGCCTCTTCTCCAAGTCTTTGTAACTGCTTCGACAAGAAGGTGCGATACTGCTTCAACCTGAGCGAGGTCCGATAGCTCTGCCCTATGCATCGAATCGTGCGGTTGTCTGCGATCCACTGCGGTGACAATCATTACTTGCACGAAGTGTTTTCACGGCTCAACCGTGCGCATCGTGCGCTCAGAGGGGCTTGCGCAGAACGATGAAGCTGGTGTCCTGGTTCTCAAATGCTGAGGGCGGTACCTGGTCCTGTCAACTCTGGCTTGCTTGTACTGGAGCACCACTTCGTCCCTTAGCGAGTCTCGCTCTTTAGAAGGTCAGATGGAGACATAAACAAAGCAATTTCGCGTGCAAAGGTATGTAATGGCAACATACATGGAATGAGGGAAAGGTGCAGAGAGACAGACACGGAGAGAGCGGGAAAGGGAGCAAAACAGAAGGAAAGAGGAGGAGAGAATGGAAGGGGGAGGGGAGTGAGATTGCGCAAAAGCCTGACCCAACCTGAAGAGAGAAAGCGCGAGAGACAGAGAGAGAGAGAGAGAGCGAGAGCGAGAGCGAGAGCGAGAGCGAGAGCGAGAGCGAGAGAGTGAGGGAGGGAGGAGTGAGAGCACGAAATCAACGAGAAAAAGAGAGGGAGAGAGGCGAGAGAGACATAGGGAGAAAGGAAAGCAGGCGGTGAGGCAAAGTCCACTTATTTTTCTGGTGTCTACAAAGTAGGTGTTCTCACTATATAAGAAAGGGTGTTGGGATATGCATTTTGCTTGGTCGTCTTCGTAAGCATGGTGTTCGGTCACGGGTTTTCGCTGGGTCG
>BGNK01006479.1:0-20902 GCA_003297005.1 Symbiodinium sp. clade A Y106 | reverse complement strand
TACAATGGGCGAACCAGGGCGTCTTCGACGAGGCTGAGTGTGACGCCCCGATTGCCTTCGTGGTGTTTCGCCGCACCAAGGCGACTGCAATGAGAAGATGGGTGGCTGGCGGACCCGGATCGAGTGAAGTTGGCGAACTACTTTACGCTCTCGCAACTCGGACATGCCAGACGAGGTTCTTGGTTCGCAGCAACAACGAGAATGGGTTCTCTCAGGTCAGCAAGCAGCAAACAGAAGGTAAGGCCACTAAGGACTCCAACCCGAGATCCCCCAAGAACGACGAACCACATTGGGTTCAGGGTGTACGTTCAGTACTCCAGTACCAACCATTATGAGACAAGGTCGGTCCGCTTCGGGAGAACCTGGTATTCCGCATTCAGCGGATTGCAGAGTTCCCTACTGCTCTGTACATACATGCATGCAGGCTTTGCGTGTGTTCGCAAACAAAGGAGGCGTCACGTGCCGAAGGGTTCACTTGTCACCACTGCAGTCGCTGTATCAGAACATATGCAGATCGCATGCAAAGTTTTCTCTGCCCATTGCAGTTGGATTCATCACTCCCATCTGACCATTGCTAACCAGGCATGAAGAGTGTGCGGGCACACCTAGGCAGCTAAGGGCCCGGTTGGAATCAGCCGGGGTTCGTGGTCCCATTCTCCTCCTCGAGACTAAGACCCATCGTCACTTCCAGAGTGTCGCAAGAAGCCAGGCACCGAGTCAACGGGATGAAGCCCCTGGCCTTCTAAGACATGGTTCTGGTCAGCTTGACCCAGAATCCCTGCTTCTATTTCAGACGCGGTCTCAAAGACTCCATGAGTGGCGAACTACTTTAATCGCCAATTCACTGGCCATATCAGCACCTTCGAATTGGACAACACTGGACTGCACAATTGGAGGTGGCGAATGGAGTCAGAGTCTTTCGACACTGTTGGGATTGTCCGCGTCCCAATGACGGACCCAATGTGCCTTGGCACTCCTGGAATACTGTGGACGCTGAATGAGATCATGGATTGGCAAATGCATGCCACCAACCATGCTTGGTGAATCCCTGCTGGAATGGCGATTGATGGGACACACAATGGTCCCACTGTGCCAAAGCATTGGTGCAGGACTGGAGCACGATTGCTCAACCTGGGATGAGATCTATGAGAATGACGGCAACGATGCGCCGAATGCCTGGAANCACACAATGGTCCCACTGTGCCAAAGCATTGGTGCAGGACTGGAGCACGATTGCTCAACCTGGGATGAGATCTATGAGAATGACGGCAACGATGCGCCGAATGCCTGGAATGCATCCAAAGCAAAGGCGAGTGATCAAGCAGTTGGCACTGCTCTCGCCCAGACTGCGAATGCTCTCGAACCCGGCTCCGAGATTGTCCTGCGCAAGAATGCGAAGGGCACTGTGAAGTGAATGCACCGAGCAGCCGATTTAATTTAGGAGTGCCATGTGACTGCGATTGTTTTGCAATGTGAAATTCTTTCTGAAATGTTGCAAAAATTTCTTCAGTGGTTAGCTGAGAGTGAAGTTCTCGGATTCAGTCGAATGTAGCATCAGCCGACTGTCTGCAATGATCACTTGTACAGTGCAAAACCGGCCTCCGAATGCCGTTTTGTTACGACTCGAATGTCATCCGAGAGTCGAGCCAAAAGTCCGGAATGAGGCCAATGATCGNACCGGCCTCCGAATGCCGTTTTGTTACGACTCGAATGTCATCCGAGAGTCGAGCCAAAAGTCCGGAATGAGGCCAATGATCGTTTCGCAGCTCTGATTGTTGATTGTCTAATTGTTTCTTTTGGTCGCTTCGCGAATGCCACCACCTCTGCTCGTTTTATTGTTTAAATGATCTTCGACTGAAGTCAAGATCAAGGGACTGTGTTAAATGACACGAGCCCAATGATACACCTTAATGTCATGATGCATTTGAGAATGCTACAATGCCNATTGGCTCAAGACTGGACCAAGGCTTGATGTCACAAAGGAATGTCTGCTTGAGTGTGACTGGGGAAATTGATTGATCTCGGTGTCCCCCTAGGAGTGATTTGTACTGTTGAATTTTTCACGTAGACTCTACTCTGCAGACATGCGCCAACCTGCGAAACCACACGCCATCCCTTCCGTGCGGAAACGGCCGACGAATGTGGACTCCCAACTTAAAGGGGGATGTGACGATGCGACCTGACGAGGTTTGATACCTGCGCGACCTCACACCGTGGAGTACACAGCTGAAACAGATGCGACATCCCAGTTTCACATAAGGTGTGTGATTCCTTGAACATTCCGTTGTCCTCGAAGGCCATTGGCACATCACCCTGTGAAATGAACCTGGCCGAGTGGAGATGCTGACTTGAAGCCGCTGGTTCAGCAGTTTCAATGCTAGGCTAGCTTGTGGGGCTTGCAGCAGAAATCCTGCGTCCGTGGAAATATCTTGTATTCAGTGCCAAGAAGCTGTTCTAAATCCTCGAGGTGCCTTTGATGCCTGACAGAAAGGCTTCTCTCAGCATGTCGGCCGGCTACCATGTACAGCCATCAGGTGAGCCACAGTCACTGTCCGGGCCGCCTGTCGCGGTCTTCCTTCCCTTGAAGCCATTGTTGAACTCGCACAGCAAAGACGTCACCATATGCGACTGACAGTTCCTGTAGTGCCTGGCACGATGGAACATTTAATCATTAGGCCACTTTGTCTGTGCTTCTCCGGCAGGTTCGGCAATGTGCTCGTCATGGAAGTCTCTCGCTGAAGTGTTCCCGACCACCCCACCGCCTCGGAGACCGTCTGTGACGAAACTTCGTCGTGCTCCTGCGAAGAAGCTCGTAGCAATTGCACAAGGCTCCTTAGACCTAGCTTCAAGAACACTCCGTTCGAAGCAGAACCGATGCCACAGAAACTTCGCCTCTGGCAACGAAGAAGTGGATGACAACTCTTCGAAGTCTGTCGACGTAGACCTCTCAGAAAACGTCGACTTCATCACCTCAACAGACTCAACAGCTGCCAGCCGTGTCAATGACTGCCTCACAAGCCGTCTCCCCTCCCGCTTTGTCGCCGCTGAGCCACGGCATCCTCCACGAGCTCCTGACATGCGGACTCATATGTTCCATCATGCTCCATCCAAGCATGCTCTGGGACGTGGATCCGCCTGGTCTGGGGTCCAGCTAAAGATGTCGCAAAAATGCGTTGTGCACTGTTGTTAGCTGTCCTTTCTATCGCTCAAACAAACGACATTGCTTTCGCTCTCTCGCCGGGGCGTAGGGAGCGTCTGAAGCTTTCTTAAGGGTACGTAGTACGGGGCGAACCCCTGCCCTGGCCTGAAGGCCTCAAGGGTACCTGTTTGCGACTGTCTTGCATGCAAGCCCTCCCAAGTCCCCCAGCAACCCCCTACTAAAGACCACACCACAGTACAGTCACAGACGGGTCTTCCGGTATTCCAAGAACTACCTCGCAGGCAGTCATATTCGCTGTAACATCTAAAAACAGCCAACTAGAAAGTTTCTACTCAATGGGGTTGTCGTTTGAAGGCAAGCTCGACTCGCCCCACTGGAAACAGTGAAACTGGCATCTGACAAAAAAAACATCTTGCCAACTCCATCTCTATACTAGTGCTTCTGGGTGCAGTCTGCGAGGGCCCCCTTACATACCCAAGCTCGTTGTCGAGCGTTTCCCTGCGGGTATGACCTCCCCAGTCCACCTAAGGTGTTCCCCGCTTCCCGACCCAAACTTCGAGGCGGCCCATCTAATCATCTTGGTTCAGGGATAAAAGTGCGGCATCTATGGTCCCTGGCCTCACTGCGATCGCAGGGGTCCCGGCTGGTCGGGCAACTGGCAGGTGCTTCACCTGCCTTCGTCTCCCCCGCCCCCACTCTGGTAGCAAAGCTCTGTTGAGTGGCCGCCCCTTCATGTCCCCTCCTGTGCCCTTATGTCTTCGGTGTCTTTCTGTCCCAGGCACAGCAGCCCCAATCCTACTTGTTCGCTTCCAGGGAGCGCGCAGCGACTTCTTGCGGCCGGAAGGACAGGGACATGCCGACAAGTGCCGCCACCCCCGGCCAACAACAAGCAGGCCACCTCGACATCCTCGACCAGGCTACTACGGTTCCCTGGCAGCCGAAATCAGCATGCCAATTGTATAGTGGTGTTGCATTCCCGAAGCCCCTACACATCCAGTGGGTTTGGCTGAGGACTGCGGAGGACTCGGTGGTGGGGTTCATTTGGCGCGGGGGAGCTCGAGGACGGGCAGACGGGGGACATGGCACCTGCAGTTGACTCCAGGAACGCGAACATGCTTACAGTAGGAGAGATCCTGCAAGATTCGCTCCAACGGTCGGGGGGCGTCGATGATGTATGGGAGGAGCTTCAACAACGCTGCAAGCCATGTTTGAGGAGGGGTTCGCCTCCTTTTACGACATCCCATCGCAGCAATGTTTGGCACCGCCTGTATGAGGCGCCCCTTATACGACAGGGGACACACAAGGGGCAAGAGAAAGCATCACGCCCCTCCCCGGTATATGCCACCGGGAATCACATGCTATGCATTCCGTAAGTAACACCGAGCAACAGGAAGCAAAATTGCAAGTTCTCCGTCCCATTCCGAGGCTTTGTTACATGGTGACGATGCGCTGCACTTCGAGGCTCGCTCGGATTTTGGAGTGGCAAGAGACATGAACAACACCACTGATGACAAAACTATCATCACCGAGCTCCGTGCCGGCGCCTTACACGATAGGGACAAACCTTTGAAGTTGGCCATGCCAACATAGTTTTCTCTCTCTGTCGGTCTTTCTATCTTTCTTTCCTAAGGCCCGGGGTAGGCCGCCCCCATCCTTATCCTTTCTGGGGCCTGTTTAGTCCGCCTGCCAGGTGTGATGAACTCCGATGAACTCCCTCTGTCACGTCCCTCTTCTTCCTCCCGGGCACTCTCGCCACAACTGCTCTGATTCGGTCTGCCCCTTCACGAAGACACGGACCCCTTGTTGGGTCGGGCTACGACAAAATACGGCCGCCTGCCCGGTCGAATGGCTCAGACAAAGATCCCTTGTCCTGGATCCACTGCTGCGGGCACCCTGCCTGTTTTCTTCCAGCTTCGCCTTCTACTTCTTGAAAGGTACTGCGCCAACTGAAACTGCGCACGGCGTACTAAGTACTACAACGTCCTTCATAATTACTGTGTAGTACGTTTGTATGTACTACTACCGTCGCCACGACGACGACCACGACTAGTGCTTACTGCTGCTGCTACTGCTACTTGCTACTGCTCTTGATACTGCCAATGCCACCGCCACTGCTGCAACAACCACAACAACGAGTACAACAAGCGCTGTGCGCTAACGGCGTGTTTGCCAAAACTCCTACTAAGGTGCGGTGGCTCCTTGTTGATCGTAGGGTGGCGAGGGCGGGAAGACCAAAAGGCGATCGGGCCGAAATGCTATCCGGCCGATCGCTGGCGCTTGTTCCTACTCACACACGTGTGCTACACAACAAGCGCTGTGCTAACGGCGTGTAGCCAAAACTCCTACTCGTAAGGTGCGGTGGCTCCTTCTTGGTCGTAGCGCAAAGCGCGCCCGGCCGAGCACACCGCCCTGAACCGGTGCCGGTGCCGGGTGCGCACTTCTGCACCCGCCCGGGGCGGCCTCGCCATCGGCGAGGGCCTGCTCATACTCTTCGCCGTTCCAGTCCAGGACATGGATGGTTGAGCGGGCGGGCGGTGGGAAGTTGTCCCAATTCGCCTCTCCGCCTCGGGCGGAAACGGATGCGTGCGCCCCTCAGGCGTGTCGAAAAGCCACGCCCTGCAGGGGCAGGCTGGGTATGGGCCCTGGAAGAACTGGCGCGCCTCCGGAGAGGAAGGGCCAGGGTCCACTGCTGTCACCAGGGGCCAGCCGGTCGGCTGTGAGCAGCTCGCCTGTGGGGCCGGTCAGCAAAAACGCCGAGGCATCGGCAAGGGGGAGGGCCGAGCTCGTGGACCGATGGTGGCGAGGGATAGGCGGCGTCGGCGGACCAGCCGACGGCTGCACCAGGGTGCATGCCGCCATCAACCTGGCGAGCTCCGCAGCCGACAGGGTCTCCATCGCGGCGGCGAGCTCGTCATCGGAGGTGCCCGCCACGAAGTTGGCGATGAAAATGTGCCCTTCGGTTTGGGCGTGGGCATCCGCCAAGATGGTGTTTGCCTGGATGCCCGCGTCGACGGAAGGCGGCATGGGCAAACACCTCCTCCTCTTCACCGACCGAATGGGCGCCATCGCCTGAAGAAGCCGTAGGCGCCGACGTCAAAATAGTGCTGGCGTCCGCCGGCCGCGCCGCCATACTTGGCGAGCTCGGCGGCGAGGGCGGCCCAGGAGTCGGACATGACGCACGGCGAGGCGAAGGGAGGAGAAGGCGAAAGACGAAAAGGCGATCGGGCCGAGATGCTATCCGGCCGATCGCTGGCGCTTGTTCCTACTTACACACGTGTGCTACACTACAACTGAACTTCTACTTGTAAACAGGATTGCCACATCCTTTTGTTTGTGCCCACCCCGCAGCCGTGCGGTCCTCCCGCGAAAGGTTGTGTCGGCGCCACCAGCAAGGTCCATGCAGTATGCTTGGCGCTGCCTGCACTACCAGCTCTCACTACCATGCAGGAGTCCTTCATGTCTCAGATGGACAGGCTTCGACCAGTCTAATCTTCACGAGGAACCGTTGTCAAGTCAAGACATTGCAGCCTAGCGGCAGTCGTCTTAAAAGGCGAATGCCACTGAGTGACAAGCGCAGCGCGTCTCAATTGCTCCATCTGGCAGGCTTCCAGCGCTAGCCATGCGTTTAGTGCCGGCTAAGTGCATGTCATGCGTGTGACACGACACACAATGACAAACGAAGATGCCCGGTCTCTTGCCGTGCCTCCGCGTCCAAGGCCTTGCAGCTCAAATGTGCTGGTGCTGCGCCTTCAAACCGCCGCACGAAGTCTTGCACGCAGCGGTGCGGAACCTTGTCTGTCTGCCATCAATTGCTGCAGTGTGGAGCTCCGGAGGACTTGCTCAAGCAGGCACTTCAGTACCCCAGTCTGTCCGGAGTGAAGAGCATTGCCAGCGAACTGAAATGCTAGAGACCTCACGCTTCCCTGTACCTCTGCACCCTGCACCCTGCCACGCGACAGGAGCACGGGCTGCAGCAATCATTCTTGCTCAGTCTGTACTGGCAAGGAAACTTCCTATCAAATTGATCCACAAATGCCGCGCGGACGGATACACTGGTTCATTTGCACGCACGCGTGTACTTCCGCTTTGTCATCTTTTCAAGTCGCGACGGCAAATCGAATGAAATGTGATTAAGGCCCCGTGTTCATCGGGTTGGTTTAATGAGTTTAATGAGTAGTGATATGGAGTGATGCAGTTGCATCGCGCCTGGACGAAGACCCGTCCTGTCACCTCAGTTCGGGATGGCCGAAAGCATCTAAGCGATCACGACACAGACGTGCAAGCATGCTGCCGCCGAAAAGAGTGATCAATATCTCCAGAACCTCATAGCACTCGTGAGATCTTTTATTGCTTGCATGCATGCGCATTCCCGCAAAGCACTTTTGTGCTTGCACCTCGTGTCGTCTGCACACTCATTCGCGAGGGGGCGGCACAAGTGTCACGCTCATCTACATTTTACTATCAAAGAGAGCATACATCAGCGATGATAAGCCTATCAGCCTACCGCCCCTTTGCGCGGGCCACGTCTCTTGAAGCTGCACGGAACCTGCCCAGGAGACTCGGCTCACTCGCTCGTCCACGGAAGCTGAGGCGAGCCTCATGCATCCTGCTCTTCTTGCTCTGTCTGCAGCTCTTTCAGCTGCTGCGTCAGACTGGCAACCTGAAATTGGGCTCTTTGCACACTGAGAGGTAGAAACAGAGTGGCATGCCCGAAACAGGTGCCTTGGCTTCGAGTTCAGCATTCTGTCGCCTGAGTTCGTCGTTGTCTGCACGGAGCTCTTCCACGTCCACACCTGGGTTTCTCTCTCTCGCTCTCTCTCTGCAACTGCGTCCTACCGGTCCCACTGCGCGAGGCAATATTGCACCCGCCAACTGGGCGGTTTTGAAACAGTGTCACAGTCACACGCCATGCCACACCAATTTGTAACCGATCCGAAAATCTGTCCATGTGATTGTGGGGAACGCATTACTGCCAGGCCTGTCGGGGCTCCCAAGTACTTTTTGATGTAGTCGATGGCCTTGGCAGTCGTGACGGCAACGTCGGCAGCGTGTAGGTGTCAGGTCTTGCCAAGCTGCGTTTGCTGGTCTCTCAGGCTCTTCGTAGAGGCCAACAAGAACTCGTGTAAGCTGTGAGATGATGCCATTCTTCCTGAGTTTGCCAAGGCGTATAATGGACAGATCCCAATTCCGCTGCTATGCTTCGCACGACTACGACATAATCGCACAAAGGATGTAGAAAAAACGGCAGGAAACGACAACAAGAACGGACATGCCCAGCATTTACTTGCTTTCGATTTTCAATGAACACTATAGTCAGTCGTACTCAGTCAAAGCTGCTCCAGGTACTTCCGGAATTCCTCCTTTTGCGAATCAGCTGTCTCGTAGCTCATGGCTTTCGAACTAGTCCCCTTTGCGTGGCGGCGTAGCTTTCAGTCCCGCAAGCAGTGCATATAGCTTGGGCCATGGCACAGATGAACAGACTGAGCACAGCATGAAAAACAGTTCACAGAGAGCACGTCACGAAGGCAGGAACCTCTTGCGAAGGTAGCCGTAGCTCTAGATCCTAGGCAAGCATGCATGGCTGAGTAAAGCGCGAAATCCCGACGCACTCAGCACCGCACCATCACAGGACCAGTCAGCGATCCACCAGATTTGGAGGCACAAAGCGATTCTGAAGCCCTGCGTGCATAAAGCAACCCGGCAGCTCGTATTATATCAGAGTCGTCATGCTCCCATGCGCCACAAGCTTGTGGAAAATCTCTACAGAGCTCTCTAGGTTGCAGACGTAGGGTCGCCCAGCAAGGCTTCTACCGACACCTGCGCAGCGCCTGGCATATAATATTGGTATCCATGCTGCGATGTGTGTGGAAAACAGCATGTCGCGAAGGGCAGGGAAGGCTTGTGCGCGCAAGGCATGCCATGGCAGCCGCAGAAGGTCGGGCGACCGATCACGTTACCTTCCATGACCTGAACTCAATGGCACAATCGCTGCTTGGAAACCATGAAAGCATGGCACCGGCCGCCTGGAACTCCACAGTGGCTGCTGAGCCCATTTTGAAAGGCTGCCCTCGGCAGGTATGATCCTGGACAAGAGGCTGACAGCCTGGAATTAGCCGACTCTAAGCAGGCAAGTGGAGACTCAGGAGCTCACCCAGTGTGGATGCATGTCAGCATTCCAGTCTGTGCGTGTCCGGGAAATCTCTTTCCGCGCCTTGACATTAAGACATTGCCGGAATACAATGAAACTCCTCACGATCTGAGAGGCAAGCTCCATCGCTCTCGATGAAAGATACGACGGTGAAGGGATCCATCTTGCCATAAGCATCCTGAGCAGCATTAAATAAGCCTCCTTTCGTTCTGTAGAAATTATGAGGTCGGCAAGAGAGCATGGACTTCAAGCTTTCTTGGTCGCCCAGTGCGAATCTTTTTCCACCGTCCGAAGCGACCTCTGGTACCGCCGACTTCCTCGACCAGCGCAGGGCTTGCCTTGCTTACTAGCTGCGGTGATGGCTGTTGGGATGCGATGCGACCGACACCATATCCAATAAAGCTTGGAAACGCTGAGAACCGGTGCAAAGGTTTTGTTGATTGCCAGAAACACAAGACAAGACGTGCTTCTCTGTACCAGGCACAGAAGTGTCAAGCGCGGCCGACGGAAAGACGAGGGTACCAAGGCGGGCGCTAATCGCTTGAAGATAGCGATGACGATCGCGGTTCCAACCTCTTTTGGGCTCCAGGAAGGCTTTTGGGAGCCAGGAACCAATGACATGAAGGCGCTGTTTATGCAGAGTGAGTATCTTGGAAGGCAGATCCCCAAACAACCATCAGTAAATAAGATGACGACATGTGCTGCAAAACGGTGGTAAACAACACAAAGTCCGGGAAGGGCGTTGGCATGAGATCTCAGGCAAGGGCAGGGGTCAAAGGCGCGACGATGATGAGGCCAATCGGAATGAACAGAAAAGTGTCCTTCGCCGTGCGGCGCAGGACGTCACACTCAACCTTGGAGAAGCCCAGAAACTTGCGTCGCTTGCTTTCCTTGTTCTGCAGGCTTTGCAGCAAAGCTCCTGAATATACGACATCCTGACTGATCATGGAGACACTGTCCACAACCTCCCGTACTTCCTTGCGCGCGATCGCAGCGGCGTAGCGGCAGATGGGCCCAATCGCAAAAGCGGGCTTGGCCAGGTCCTCCTCCAAGCGCGTAGAGTTGGTGTAAGCAGTGAGTGTTTGCACGAACTCGACGAACTCGGGCTTGGTGACAGCACCATCTCTGTCAGAAGCTATCTGAAGGACGAGCCCCAATGCGTCTAAGAAAGGCTCGCTGCTTTTGCGACTGACCTCTTCACAGAGTGGCCAAAGAATGGAAAACACTTCTCCATACGTTAGTGTTCCACTGCCTTCGTCAAATTCCTCGAAGAGCTTCTCCGGCTCTCGTTCCAGCTTGTTTAGCGTGAGTTCCTTCTGCTCCGATTTGAAAGTACCTCCTTTTCCGAGTTGTCGCTGTCGGTCTTCTAACCGCTGCCAGCCCTGGTAGGCTCGCCGCCGCTGTTTGGCTGCAATGGCTGCCCACGCGCGGGCAAACCTTCGCCGCGGCTTTCTTAATGAGGTCGGGAAAAGCGAATAAGGCGCGTTTGAATAGAGCAACATGCCCATGAGGATCTTCTGCCCATAAGTGCACTTGGTCAGAGCGATGGCGCAGTACGGCAAGCACGCAGACAAGTCTTTGAAAGTCCGCTTTAGTATCGCGCGCTCCATGTTGGAGAGCTTGTGTCTGAACGCGAGCTTCTTCAGCAGATGCACGCCATACCGCAGATCGCGCAGTAGTGTCAACGCGCTGTCAGAGACATCGCGGGCGAATCTCGTCACTTTATTGTCGGCACGAAGAGCGCTGGCCTTGTAGTTGTTGGCAACTTCAACCAACGTTTCGATGTATTCGGTGAATTCGCCGAGCGTGAGGCAACCTTCACGGCGGCGGTCTACAGCAACCAGAAGCGTCGACCTGCGCAACAGGAACCGCCAATGATTATGGTCTCTGCAAACATCTTGTCTGAGTCGCATCTCATTACCAGCAACACCAACAGACCAAAACTCGAGACGATGCGACACCAAAACCTGTCGCACATTGCTCTTGGTTTGCATCGTGTGATCCGTCTCTAAGTGCCAGGCGCATCCATGCGAAAATCCTCCATGTTCTTCTTCGCAAGGTTCAGCCGTCCGCTCCAAATAGCTTGCACAATGCTCAGCACACTGCCTTGCAGAGTCCAATCTGTGACCACAACCCTGCTTTTGGCCTTTCGTTGACTCCCTGAGCCCAGGGCTGTGCGAGACATTACCACCTGCAGATGCATCCAGATCCTGGCACAGCGCGCTTCCGAAAGCTTCGGTTCTCTTCTGCACCGGCTTCCGACATTCCGGGTGCGGGCAATCCGCTCAAGTTAACGGCCAACATTCAGGCGACTCAAGCGCCTAGAAGCTGCTTTGCTGTGCTCGAGCATGACAGCGAGGCTTCGCACTTCGCAAGCTCTACAATCTCATGCGCTGGATGCAGAGAGCCCAACCAAACTCTCACAAGCTGCAACTAAACCTGCACGCCTCGAAGAGCTTTCGAATGCCTGACTGCGCCGTCGCAGAATCTGGCGGAGCTTCGAAGATCTCGAGGACCGCAGCGTCGAGCTCCTTCCAAGATCACTCTGATTCTATTGCCTGCTTTCTTGCCTCTGTTGCGGCCAGTTGCGGCCAGCCCGGCCTCAGAAGGTTCCTCGCCGTAGAGCGTCCAGTCCTCAAGCGCAAGCGAGACGAGTTTAGCCTTCAAGCTTCAGCAGCGGTCCCAGTCCCAGCTCCCCTCAGCACTAGCCGCTAGCGCTCCTTGAAGTCTGGGTCCTGGCGCAGCTCGCGCCTCGCAGCGAGGAGCTGGAGCCTCGAAGGGTAGAACGGGGACGGCAAAAGCGCCGGGGCCGAGGACTTGATCACCAGAAAGAGGCAAACCTCGGTTCAGGCAAGACCTTCTCGAGAGTGCAATCAAACCTTCCCTTCACTCATCAGGCTCGCTTGCTAGATGGCGGATTCTGGAACATGAAGCCACGAACGGCCACACTTCGATTAGCCGGGCATGAAAAAAGCCAGAGCACGAACCGAAGGTATAGCATTAAATTAAAGCCTGGCAAACACCTATAGTGTAGGCAATTTATCTGTTGGAAACTTATCCTTGCAGTGCAGCTCTGCAACGTGCACCGGCAACGGCAAAGGTAGAGCGCAGATCGCTGTGGAAGGAACCAGAGCGATGACATCACTAAAGAAACGCCGAAGTAAGTAGTTCTCCCACTCGTGTAAGTCTCGTCCCTGGCAGACTTTGGCCAGGAGACCGCAGCTGAACCTCCCCAAGGCTGTCCCAACAGCCGCCACACGATGCACGCAAAGTGTGTTGCGCAGATCTGAGACACCGATTCGATATTATCGATCGCGTGGCCGAATGCCGGCACACAAGTGTAGGATGGGTAATCATCACGACGTTCCTATGCATGATTACGTATGTTAGTGCACGCGCACATACATAACGACGAAGAACGGATGTCTATGTAATTTGTAAGGACAAACAGACCGACAAACTGCAAAATGCAACATAGACAAACCATCTCTACTCACTCTACTCGATGTCTGAATAATCTCCATCAACACGATGGATGACTCGTGCAATCCCTGGTGCGCCCCGCACTGGAGCACAACCCAGGTCAGGTGACAGATCGGTACAGTGGGATCAGTGTGATCTAGCACAATCCCTTGAATCTCACCTTCATCACACGTTCACGACAAATGTGCGCACTCTTCGGAAACATTCAGCCGAACAAACAATCGAAAGAAGCGCATGTACATTCGGCCTCAGTCCTTTATGCATCGGTCCGACAAGCAGAATAAGCAATCCAAGCATGCCGGTGCAATATTGGATATTGTTGCCATTGCAATCAGAAACCGAGCCATGTTAGTATTCCGAAGTCACGAGGTGCAAATACCTTGAACTGCATTCGACTGCGAAACCTTTAATCTTGTCGGGCATTCCGTCAGAAATTCCATAGTGCACGTGGAAGAACAGCAACCTACAAACTTACGAAGCGTGAGGCCCACTTAGATTGTGGCATCGGATTGAGCTTTCTTCGTTGACCCTCCCGCCTTTCCGGGGATGATTGGCATTCTCACCGGCTTGTGCTGTCTTGCGTGCTGTGTCTTGGGCCACAACTCTCCATGCAAGATTTTCGGCTTTGACCCCATTGCCCGCCAGAGTCAAAACGGGAGCTTCGCTGAGTGAGTGCCTTTTTTTGGATATGGTTTGTGGAATTTTTTGGCTGCTAGACCGCAAAAAGCAAGAACTTGAATTATGCGACCGCGTCACGTGTGGTGGCGTGTTGAAGGGCCGGAAATGTTGTTTTAGGATTCTGTGTCCCTGTCTGGCACAGGAACAGGGATTCACCCACACGGGAAGAATCGACATGCGTGAAAATCAGTGTATGTCGTAATGTCCTAATTTCAGTAGAATTGAATCAAGCTGGGCGCCTGTCAAAGGGAAAATTTTACATGTACAAAACCGGACGGTATCTCTCCGGGGTAGTAGTGAAGCCATATTTGCTCATGAAAAGGCATGTGTTCTGTCTGCAATCGTAAACATGGATAGATTCCACATCGCAGCATATTCAGGATATGAAATGCAGCAAAAAAAGGCATTCGCTGGGTCAAGCTTCCGTTTTGGGCAGGCATGGGCAGGCAATAGGCTCAAAGTCGACAAACACTTGCATGGAGAGTGTGGCCCAAAACACGGCAGGCAACACAGCTGAAGCCGGTCACAATGCCAATCAGCATGCGACACGTTCAAACCGGTCAGCCCGGGTGCGTCTGCGAACATGGCATGCGTGCATGTGTATATATACATATATTATACATATGTATGTATGAATGCCTGGGTATGTGTGTGTGTGTATGCATGTATGTATATATGCATGTGCGCATGTGCATGCAGCATGCATGCATGCGACTATATACGCAAATACAAGAACAAACAAGCTTTGCTTTGCTTGCGGGTAGCGAAGGTATTCGCTCTAACGAATTGACGGACTTTTCCTCGTCCCGAGCACCTGTGTGTGCGTCGAAATCGACGGGTTCGTTAAACGAATCTGCCGGTTCTTGGATAGTACGAACAGCGCGGTTCACCCCACTTCTGCGCGCTGTTCACCCACCTTGTGCGCGCGAAGCTCGGTGGCGAACTGGACGAACTTCGGGAAAAGCGCCGCTTGCCCCTCTTCTTGAACTCTCTAGCCACTGGCAGCCCTTGCTGAAGTCGAACTCAACTGGCGAACACTGGAGCTCGTCGGCCAGCGACCAGTCTTCCCTGGAGATGCTGTCAGACACGTTGGCACTCGAACTCATTCGGTGAAAACTCAGCGCGACGCCCTTGCTGAAGCCCTTGGCCAAGGCATGCTCCACGAAGCAATCCAAGTGTCCACGAACTTGTGGTAGGACTGTTAAAACCGCGAACACTTGTGCCAACATTTCAAGCCAGAATATGTAAGCCTTGGAATAGCGGTCCTCCTAAGAACTCTAGCCGGAACAACTGAGCGAAAAGCTTGCCGAAAGCCACCCGGAGCCGCGAAGATTGCTCCCCACCCGTTCGAACTGTCGTGCAGCGCGTCTTTCGGTACACTGTCGGGGAGCCACCTGTTGGCCGAGCGTCTCGAGCCTGTAAGCGTGATGTACGCGTCCGCATACAAGACGAAAACCGGTGAATTCACTGGCTGCAACGGTATTCGAACCGTCTGGAGGCAGTAGGGGACACGTTCTGAGTTGTTTAATGAATGAGCCCGGAAGGCTGGTGGACGCCGGTGCTCTGCCTCTTGAAAAGGGCCAGTAAGGACTTCCCGACGTTGGCGAACACCCTCGAACAAATGAAGTTCAGTTTTTCAGCTAACTTGGCTGCTTCGGATGGAGATCGCCTCTCGAACCTTGGCAATTCGTCGCGAACCAGGTGACGCCAGTAGTTCGGACTGCGTGGTAACCGCTCTCACTGTCCACTGCCGGGGGCTTGGGGAGGCCGAACTTAGCAA
This sequence comes from Symbiodinium sp. clade A Y106, assembly GCA_003297005.1. NCBI lineage: Eukaryota > Dinophyceae > Suessiales > Symbiodiniaceae > Symbiodinium > Symbiodinium sp. clade A. The sequence goes on along the minus strand of BGNK01006479.1, from coordinate 5,653 downwards.
CGGTCCGGACACACGATGCTATAGCCGCTGCCTGTTGATAAGGGGGCACGTCTGCTGCCCAGACAGTGTGGTTATGGGACGAACGTTGCCAGGCGTCTCGATTGCGAACGCTGATGCCGTTCGGACTGTTCCTGAAGCCACTGCACAGAATACGGACCCGCGAACCTGGCCTTGGATGCTTCCTCGGCGACCTCTTTGAGCATTGTCTGTGCGTGCTCGTCCGAACGGGGGCGCGACACGATTTATTTGGCGGACGTGCTCCAGGTTGAAGACTCGAACTGCTCGCGTGTCCACGGGTTGTTGTACTTGTTGTCTGAACGAAGTAACCAGCCACTGCCGGGCGGGAGTAGTGGGAAACACCAAAAGAGATCGTGCGCCAAGCTCTCCCACTCCGGAAAGTCCAGCAGGCGGAGGATGTGTGCGGTCCCAACGAATCTGTGCTCTGTGATCGCCTCCACCACGAACAAGCACGGAGCAAAGGGCGCGAACCTTCTTGGGTGGTACCTGAGCTCGAACATAGGAGAAGGCAACTGCTCGTACCACTGCTCCTGTGAGGCTGTGAGGTAAACGTCACTTGGAGAACCTGTGCTGCTAGCAGAAAAACGATTCGGTGGCGGAGGTCTTCCTTCTGCTGTTGGCGCCGCAGTCGTGATGCACGGGAAACGAACTGCATGATCCGTTGAGGATCTGCTCGCTGAACCGCTGACCCTTCTTACTTTGCAGGTTGCTGCGACCTGCCTGGGGGAAACGCGAACAGCTCGAAAGGGCGTGGACTGCTGATCCTTTCGTGGCTGGATGGGACGCCCACCACAGCCTGGGCCGACTAGGCCGAACGACGCTGCATCGGACATGAAGGGTGAGATTAAAAAGATCTGCAAGAGGTCGTCAACTTACGCCTGGACAGCTGGCACTGGTCTCGGAAGGGTTTCCACCACTTGTTAACCCAGTCGACGAACTTGCGACTTTCCGGACCTGCCGTGCCTAGTGACGCCGTGCCTTAACTTTCTTTCCAGGGTCAGAGACAGACTAGGGTTGTGCGGGAGTTGCTGCGATGCGACCTGTGCTGGAAGTGGCTCTTGGATCCCTTCGAACCTTGTGCCTGGACTGTTGTGTTCGGGTGCTCTGCGGGCTCGTGGACTAAACCGAAGTTAGGGGGCATCGGTAGGGGCGGAAGTGCTTTGGCGAATCTGGCAGGAACTTGCTTTGGCAGACTCTCCTGACGCGCTTCCTCCTTTGGTTTGGCCCGCGCCTGTACCTGTGGCGGTGGCAGTGCACTTAAATTAAACTAGTTAAAACGTTGGGGGGCAAACCGGGAAAGGGCTGACTGTAGCCGGGCGCACTAAGGTCGGGTGACGTCCTTTCCTGCTGAGCGGACGTTCCGCGTTGTCCCGAGTGTTGGGCACGCTGGCTGGTCTGCTGGCCGCGGGCGAACCTGCACGCTGACCCGAACTTGCAGAATCCCTGAGCAAAGAGCCTGCACTGTGGGCGCTCGTACGGTGTTGGTGCTGCTGGGGAAGGTATGCGGTTGCCTTGTCGCGGTGCTTGCCCTTGCCGTCCCTCCCTTTCCCCTGCCTTTGCCATCTGGGGGCATCCAGCGGGCGAGCGGGTCGTGCTTCTCCGGGCTGGAGATGATGAGCTTGACTCCCGCAGCGAACGATCCGTTGTTCCTCATGCGCATTGCCAGTTCCCCAGAGCACTTGCGGTAATACTTTCGAACTTGTGGCAGTTTATTAGGATTGTCGCGGACTATGTTGGTGAAGAACTCGGCGAACTGCTCGACCACGTGCTCTTCGCCCAACCCACAGAAGACCATAGCCCAGCGAACTGCATCGATCGCGTCAATGAACGTGAGCACTTTCTGAGATTCTGGGGCTCCGGGATGTACTTCTCCTTCTTGATCAGCGAAGCTGAGGTTTCGAGGCTGGGCACTCCAGACATGCCATCGTCGTGTCGGGCCCACGGGTTCACCTGCTTCGACTGTGTGTGTCGGCTTACGGGTTCACTTGCTTCGATGGTGTGAGGCTGCGCTGGGCCATCACCTCGCCCAAGCGAACACGTACCAGGTGTGAAGTGGTTGGTGGTCTCCTTTTCCCACCACCATGCGGGCCAACACCTCCTTAGCGCCACTGATGAGGTTGTGACTGGGAACGAGCGGTGACGTTGTTCGATCTTGGTGGCCTCGAACTCCTTTATGCATTTCGCCCAGAAGCCTTTCGGCAACTGTTGAGGGGCCTTGCCGTCGAGGGTGGCGCCAGACTGGTCGAACCTGGAGGTGTGGCGGCGCAGCTGCTGCGAACTGTTGCTTTCTTGCCAACTCGACCTGAGTCGACCTGGTCGACCATATGGTCCAGGATCGCCTCGGTGACGTCGAGCTCCACGTCGCTGAGTTTGTAGGTCTCGGCGCCGAACGTGACCCCCGTCTTCAGCGGCTCGAGGGTTTTCGCGATCCTCTGTCCCTGAGGAACACTCTGACCCTCTTGCCCAGGCCGCTCTCGTCTGCCAGTTTGGTGAGGTTTGGGAGCGCCGCCGTCACCTTATTCATGAGGACGAACTGTCCTCGCCTGACGAAGCACTATAGAGGCTGGTGGTTGTGGTCTGAGCCCAAAACTTCCGAACTCGGCTGCGTGGCACTCGGGAAACGCTCCGTGCACTGCGAAAACCCCTGCAACACAGAGGGATGTCGCAAATGGTTACTGCACTGTGACCCAGTCGAGACAGCCGCAGTCCTCGAGGATGCCGAGGCTTGCGAACTGGCTGCTGGTGGTCCTGGCGGGTTCGTCGTCGAACTTGGCTGCTTCACTGCTGCCTGCTGCTTGGGCACCATTGTAGCCGGCGAAGGTGTCGTGCGGTGTCGGCGAATCCCCAAGCAGCACCGCCGTCGAGTAGGGGGCGGGTGCCATCATCAAGGCGATTGCCTCTTCGCCGCTTCCCGCCGCCATCATCGGAGGCAACGGTGCTGCGACCAGTTGTTGTTGGCTGTCACCGGCACCAAGGTAGTCATCGGGCGAACTGCAGGGGCTCCTGTCGGCACGGCCGGCAGCATCTTTGTAGCCTTCTTGGAGATGGCTCCACCTGTCCCAAGACCAGCTGCCTGCAGGGTCTTGTTGTCGCTGGCTTAGGTGCCGGACCAAACGTAGCAAGCGGAGCCGAGCCCTGCTTTGGCTGAGGCTGCTGGATGCTGCTTGACCGGCGCAGGCGCCGTGGCCGGCGGAGGCAAGGGAGGTGGCTCGGCCTTCACGAACAGGACTCCCGAGGTGCTCTTGGCTGTGCTGCGAACCCACTGCCTGCGAACTTGACGGCAGAGCCTTCATGGGCGCCTGCGAACTCTTCGGCACAACTGTCGTAGGCACTGCGGGTGCTCCGTGTGGGCCACTATTGCCTCCATCATCGTCCTGGTCGTCGGAACCACGAAGAGCCTCCGCTGCTGCATCTCGCATTTTTTCCAGATCGGCCTCTGGGAACCGGCCGAAGTAGAGGGCTAGCTCTGCCGAACTCGCTGTGGCGACCCAGTGCCCACAGGTCTGGCTCCGAACCTGCTGGTTCCCACGACATGGCGTCACGGAGCTAGCTGAAAAAACTGCGAAGAACTTAGGGCCTTCGAGCTTCGGCTGTTCACGAACTCATCTGCGAACACTCGAACTACGAACTAAGAACTGTACCTGGCACTGCACCGCCGGCTTGTTACTAATTGCACACGTGCAATCCCCTACAATACGTCATGCCGTATACGATGTAAACGCAAACGTTTGCAGGCGAAGTGGTTATGTTTATTAACGTGTGCACACGAAGAAAACAGGCATGCACATGCACGCTTGCTATGTTCAGTCGTAAATGTCCTGAAGCTCGTGCCCGAAAACGCTTGGAACCCGCCAAAACGCAAACACTTGAATGAATGCGCCTTACATCCCTGCTCAGCATGTCAATGCTGTCCGACACTTCCAGCAGTGCCTTCCCGGCTTTGCCTGGGCTTGAAAGCCCTCCAAAAACCAAGTGAACATGAACATTCATGTATACCATCTATAGCAACTGTGCCTGGGCTCTTGAGTTACCGATAGTTACCGTACAAACAGAATAGTACTAAGCTTCGCTCAAGAAGCTGAGCGCGCTGAGAAGAAATGGCAGTGTGAGTTGCCATGTCGGCCGCTGTACCCACCGGTTCACTGCACCACCCGCTTTGCCCACGGGGTCAAAGGAATAGTTCGTCAAGTTTTGGAAAAAACTGCTCACAACACCATAGCTTCGGCGAAGGGCCACCTGCCAGCAGCGCGGTCTCGTGGGTGGGAGGGCTTAATGGACAAAGCCGACATTCACTAGGTGACACCAGGGCACCTCAACATGCCACGCATGCACATCCCGCTTGGACACCTTGATCACCGTTGCAGCGTATTCTATGAATTCATTCACTGACAGCAAGCCATCCCTGTCACGGTCTGACAGGATAACGAAGGCTGCGAGGTTGTTGTGCAACTCCATCTGCGTCTGCGATGGGAGTTTCAACGGAGCTTCCCATGCAGTCTGCCTCAGTGATTTGCTTGAAATCCCCTGCTAAAGCTATTGTATCCCATGCTCCCATCAAGCTTCGGGGCATAAATTTGAGAATCCTTGCATAGCTCAGGCCCAGGGTGGCGTTGTCACTTAGCCGATCGAACAGGGCAGCTGCTTTGGAGCGCGCTGCTGAATAGAGCGGCGCCTCTTCAAGGATTTCCAGAAGTGATGAATTGGCCCTAAGCTCCACCTCCCAGTACTCTGCATCTTCGTTCTCCGGCGTCGCCGTGAGCTCGGAAGCATTGGCAAGCAAAGGCTGCAGGGGTGCACTTTGACTGGACAGTGACTCTGCAGCCTTTGACTGTGCCCTCCGGGATCGTCGCTCCATTCGGCCATCAATTGGTGCTGTGAAATTGCAGGCATGACGGAGCAGAAACGCGACGAAGAAAAGGAGAACATGGCCCAGGGGACGATGCAGCCGCTTTCTCATCACCAAATGCCCTGTCCAAACCCGAGTCAACTCTGTCCTGTCTGTCACGCTGAAGTCTTACTTGGTTTCGAGTCGGTTTTCTAGTCTGGTGCGGACCCAAACATGTATTTCTGTCCGAGTGCGCACTAGCTTAGATCATGTTTCGGCCCGACTAGGAAGCCCTGCCATCTTGGTGCCGATGCCATGAACGCTTTGGCTTTAGACTTGAGTAAGCCGGAGAGATTGGCCGGGGATGGCAATGTGAAGCACAAGATTCTGTCCAATGCTGCGTGAAATTGCTGGGCGAGCGGCAAAGCTTCTAGCCAGCTCGGCTCGGAGAACCCTCACCACAGCATAGGTTTCCAATGCCTTACAGCCAAGCATAGCGACAAGTGAAGCTCCAGTATGGGCAAGTCTTACGACGTCCATGAGTCTATGCTTTACGTCTGCATAGGTTGCTACATTGCGCTTTGGCAATGTGTCACTGATGTGAGCCTTTTTTGCATCCGGGCTTGTGAAGTCGGCCGGGGAAGGTGACAGGCAGCAACAGAATCGCGCCAAGCTGCAGCACTACTGGCTACGTCGTCCTTCCGATCATGCAGCTGCTAAAGTCTTTCAGCGCTTTATGTCTGCCAAGCGAACGGTGGGAGGTCCGTACAATACTACCTGGAGTTGGTTTCGCCAGCAGTGCCTTCAGAT
>BGNK01006478.1:12949-26654 GCA_003297005.1 Symbiodinium sp. clade A Y106 | reverse complement strand
GGCGGAGGCGACGGACCCGGCGCGATGCGCTGCGATCCCATACAAAAGAAGGGAATGCCGTCGTTCTTCGTGTTAGCCCTTTTCGGCGTTTCCCCGAACGTCGATAGCACATGTCGTTGTTCTTGCTGTTGCATTTGTTGGTATTGGTGGTGCTGGTGGTGGTGGTGGTGGTGGTGGGGTGGTGGTGGTGGTGGTGGTGGTGCCGTTACTGTTGCTCTTGGTGGTGATGGTGGTGGTGATCTTAGTGTGTGGTCGTGGTGGTGGTGTTGGTGGTGTTGCTGTTGCCATTGCCATTGCTGTTGCTCTTAGTGTTGGTGTTGTTGGTGTTATTGTTGTTGCCTGTGGTGGTCGTGCTGCTGCTGCTGCTGTCGTCGTTTTTGGTAGTAGTAGTAGTAGTAGTACCGTGGTCTGTGGTCCCGTGGTCTCTGATCCTCTGGTCCCGTGGTCCTCTGGTTGCCTGGTTTCCGGTCCCGTGGTCTTGGTCACGCGGTCCTCTGGTCCTTTCATCTTCTAGTGCTGTGGTCTCTGGTCTATCGGTTCTATTTCCTTAGTTCCGTGTTCTCTTCGGTCTCCTGGTCCGTCGTCTCTGGTCCCTTGGTCCGTGGTTCCCTGGTTCCATCTGGTCTCCTGTTTGCTGTCGGTGTCGAGGTATTTCGCACGGCGTAGCTTGGTTAATCTCGTGTTTGCTGTCTACTTGTTTCTGTGCTTGTCTGGCCATGGTAGTCGCGGAAGAGTAGTAGCAGCAGTAGTAGTCGTAGTCTAGTTGTTGTAGTTGTAGTTGTAGTCGTAGTAGTAATGGAGGCGTAGCAGCAGTAGCAGCAAGAGTAGTAGCAGTAGTAGTAGTAGTAGTAGAAGTAGTAGTAGTAGTAGTAGCCCTAAATTGGTAGTCCTCCAAAACCCTAGCGCCCTGAACCCAAATCTGAACACTCAAATTTATCCTGAGCCTCTTAACGTTCAATGTGCTGTGGAGCGACCTAAATCTAAACCTTTGCTAGGTAGGAGGGAAAAAAACGACATACACCAAACTATCCGTGATCTCAGTAAATGCGTTGCCATATAAAGCATTAATCTTCAAACCCCCGCGCTTTTCTTTTTAAACCGTGAAGGCTTGCTTTCAAGAACATCGCACCATCAACAAGAACTGGAGCTTCGCACCATGAACAAGAACTACGTCAAGCACATAGTTGTTATACAACTCATCAACACTCATGATGCAGGCATTCTGCGTGCAAATGGAGCGGGGGTTGCGTCCATTCCAACCAGCGGTTTTTGAAACGCACAAGACCGCTTCGAGTATCATCCTGCCGTGAGCTAGACGTTGTGTTTGAAAGGGGGGGGGGCTNCCCAACCCCCCCACTGCAGGCTTGCTTTCAAGAACATCGCACCATCAAGAAGAACTGCATCAGGCACATGCTTGCATCATCCTTCCTGCCAGCAAAGACAGAACCCATCAGGGCGCGTGATAAAGACCTTGTGTTTGCAAGTGGAAAGGGCTGCGCCAGTACCAAGAATTGTGTCAAGCACATACAATTGTGATACAGGAACTTTTCAAAGCTCAAAGTACAGGTCTTCTGCTTGCAAACGGAGCCCACGGGGCCCCTGCATTTTTGTGAGCTGTGCACGATCGCTTCAAGTATCATCCTACCAGCAGAAACAGAACCCATCAGGACCCGTCAAAAAGACGTTGTGTTTGCAATCGCTTCAAGTATCATCCTGCCAGCAAGAACAGAACCCATCAGGATTCGTGATAAAAACGTTGTGTCTGCAAGTGGGGGGGGCTGCGCCCCCCCCAACCCCCCCGCTTTTCTTTTTAAACCGTGAAGGCTTGCTTTCAAGAACATCGCACCATGAACAAGAACTACGTCAAGCACATAGTTGTTATAGAACTCATCAAAACTCATGATGCAGGCATTCTGCTTGCAAATGGAGGGGGGTTTGCGTCCATCCCCTTTTTTTTTGAAACGCACAAGACCGCTTCAAGTATCATCCTGCCGTGAGCTAGACGTTGTGTTTGAAAGTGGTGGGGGGCTGCGCCCCCCCCCCCTCCCAACCCCCCTGCTGTTTTTTCAAGCAGTGCAGGCTTGCTTTCAAGAACATCGCACCATCAAGAAGAACTGCATCAGGCACATGCTTGCATCATCCTTCCTGCCAGCAAAGACAGAACCCATCAGGGCGCGTGATAAAGACCCTGTGTTTGCAAGTGGAAAGGGCTGTGCCAGTAACAAGAACTGTGTCAAGCACATGCAATTGTGCTACAGGAACTTTTCAAAGCTCAAAGTACAGGCCTTCTGCTTGCAAACGGAGCCCACGGGGCCCTGCATTTTTGTGAGCTGTGCACGATCGCTTCGAGTATCATCCAAACAGCAGAAACAGAACCCATCAGGACCCGTCAAAAAGACGTTGTGTTTGCAATCGCTTCAAGTATCATCCTGCCAGCAAGAACAGAACCCATCAGGGTTCGTGATAAAAACGTTGTGTCTGCAAGTGGGGGGGGGCTGCGCCCCCCCCAAAACCCCCCTTTTTTCTTTTTAAACCGTGAAGGCTTGCTTTCAAGAACATCGCACCATCAACAAGAACTAGAGCTTCGCACCATGAACAAGAACTACGTCAAGCACATAGTTGTTATAGAACTCATCAACACTCATGATGCAGGCATTCTGCTTGCAAATGGAGGGGGGTTTGCGTCCATCCCCCTTTTTTTGAAATGCACAAGACCGCTTCAAGTATCATCCTGCCGTGAGATAGACGTTGTGTTTGAAAGTGGCGGGGGGCTGCCCCCCCCCCCCCCCAACCCCCCGCTGTTTTTTTAAGCAGTGCAGGCTTGCTTTCAAGAACATCGCACCATCAAGAAGAACTGCGTCAGGCACATGCTTGCATCATCCTTCCTGCCAGCAAAGACAGAACCCATCAGGGCGCGTGATAAAGACCTTGTGTTTGCAAGTGGAAAGGGCTGTGCCAGTAACAAGAACTGTGTCAAGCACATGCAATTGTGATACAGGAACTTTTCAAAGCTCAAAGTACAGGCCTTCTGCTTGCAAACGGAGCCCACGGGGCCCTGCATTTTTGTGAGCTGTGCACGATCGCTTCAAGTATCATCCTACCAGCAGAAACAGAACCCATCAGGACCCGTCAAAATGACGTTGTGTTTGCAATCGCTTCAAGTATCATCCTGCCTGCAAGAACAGAACCCATCAGGATTCGTGATAAAAACGTTGTGTCTGCAAGTGGGGGGGCTGCGCCCGAAATCCCCTAGTAACTTCATGCAAAGCCAAAAGCCTGCAAATCAAATTCCCGACGGGCTTGGTGCCGATACAGCCTTGCCGATTGCAATTCCCCTCCTGCCCAATATAACTTGCTGCGCAAGAAAACGCTACAAACCGAGTTGTCCCAAGAACTTGCAGCAGAAAGACCCTTGAAATGGGACGTCCCCAAGAGTTTACATCGAATTTTCCTAATAGTTTCCCAAGAGCTTCCTGTGTCAGAACATGTTGCAAATGCAAAGTTCCCCAAAGGCTTGCTGGAAATGAAAACACCAAAACTGGAATTCCCCAATAGCTTGCAGCAAAAGCCCTTGTAAATGAGACTTCCCCGCTAGTTTCCTAAAGGCTTGCTGCAAATGAACACCCCCAATAATTGCAATTTCCCCTATAGCTTGTGCAAACACGAAACCCTGGAAATGGCACTTCCCCAATAGCTTGCCGCAAATCAAACCCAAAAAAAACCCCGCCACCGCTTGTAGTAGTAGTAGTAGTAGTAGTAGTAGTAGTAGTAGTAGTAGTAGTAGTAGTGGTAGTAGTAGTAGCAGCAACAGCAGCAGCAGCAGCAGGCAGCAGTAGCAGTAGCAGTAGTAGTAGTAGTAGTTGTTGTTGTTGCTGTAGTTGGTAGCCAGTAGTTTGTAGTTTGTAGTCAGTAGTTTGTAGCTAGGTGCCAGCAGTTCGCATCTAGTCGTTTGTAGCTAGTAACCAGTGGTTGGTAGTTAGTGGGTAGTAGGGAGTATGTAGTAGTAGTAGTAGTAGTAGTAGTAGTAGTAGTAGTAGTAGTAGTAGTAGTAGTAGTTAGTAGCTTAGTAGCAAGGACGATATTTATACATCGTGGTGATGGCTATTTAGGGTCCTTGGGATGATGGTCTGGTGCTCGTGGACGGTGTTGGTGCTGGCGGATTCTTGCTGGTTTGGATACTGCGTCGGCTTTACCACAATCTTTGTCAGGGCGATCCCTCTGCTTCCCTGCGGTACTCTGCGAACCTGTTTGCAGCGTGTGCGGCACGAGCACGTCCCGGCACTCAGCATTGCTCAAGTGCCCCCTGAGATCCAGGAGTGCGAAACAGAAGTTGTGTTGGGCTTTCACCTCATTTGCACTCATGTAGAAGATATGCAAGAGTTCAGCATCGCATGATACTAGTGACATATTGTGGCATAACCTAACGCAACACAGCATAGTGGAACATTTGACAATAGCACAATATCTTCTAACTTTACAGCCATTTTTTCTTGCCCAACTCTCACTTGAACCTTAGAATCTTTAACTTTTTGAGGGGTGATGTTAGTATTATGTAAATAAAAGGGGTCTCGGGGTCTGGTGTCTTGCTTGCCGCAGTGTCAGGGTCAACCCTGAACCCTATGAACCCTAAACTTTAAAGCCTAGACTCTAAATCCTAAACCCTGCTTTGCCTGCTTTGTGCGAGAGTCAGAGTCAACCCTGAGCCCTAAACCCTAAACCCCTAATTTAATCACGTAGCCTTGACCTTAATCCATACAATCAAGCCCGCCTCCTAAAGCTCCTCTGTCTTCGACTTCGACGACCTGGTCCGCGACGACAGCCAGCGGCCTCAGTGATAGAGTGCTGCCATTTAGAGTACAGGGTCCGTTCAGGGTCAAGGTGGAGGGGCCGAACAGGCACCATCACCGGGGTGGGTGGTTGGGAGAAAATAAACACGGTGGGCTGGGGGGGGAGTCAATCATTTTTGATTAATCACCCAAGAACTTAAGTGTTGATGATATTATTTTGGGGGAGAAATTGATGGTGGAGGGGTTGATGCGATGGTGGAGGGGCCGAACAGGCACCATCACCAAAGCAAGGTGGAGGGGCCGAACAGGCACCATCACTGGGGTGGGTGGTTGGGAGAAAATAAACACTGTGGGCTGGGGGGGTGGGGGAGTCAATCATTTTTGAACAACCACCCAAGAACCTAAGTGTTTGATGATATCATTTTTTTGGGGGGGGGAATTGATGGTGGAGGGTTTGATGCGATGGTGGAGGGGCCGAACAGGCACCATCACCAAAGCAAGGTGGAGGGGCCGAACAGGCACCATCACCGATGGTGGAGGGGCCGCTTAGGCACCACCACCAGGGCTGACCCAGATTGCCACTTTCTTCTTTCTTTAGTGGGGTAGCCCCTCAGGGGAAACTCTCGCCAATTTTTTGTTAAGAACTTTCGAAAAATTGATGGTAGAGGGGTTGATGCGATGGTGGAGGGGCCGAACAGGCACCATCACCAAAGCAAGGTGGAGGGGCCGAACAGGCACCATCACCGATGGTGGAGGGGCCGCTTAGGCACCGCCGCCACCCAAGGTACCCCGTTATTCTTTCTTTCCGTGGGGTAGCCCCCCAGGGGAAACTCTCCCCAATTTTTTGCCATGACTTTTCGGGAGGGTTGCCGCAAGTGGCAGGGCAAATTGGGCTGGGGATTTTGGTGTAGGGGCCGCACAGGATTAATCAATTTCATTTCGGATATGATATATTAGTGTTTTTCTTGATTTCGTGGGGTAGCCCCCCAAGGGGAAACTCTCGCCAATTTTTTCCATGAGTTTTCGGGAGGGTTGCCGCAATTGGCAGGGGGCAAACTGGGCTGGGGGCCGGGGGTTTGTTTGATTTGGCTTAGTGGCCGGGCAGGCACCATCGCCTTTGGGTTGCGGTGTATGGGTCAGTCACTGATATATTATTCTTAAATTAAAAGGTGTACTCAATATGGTCATCCCCCGAGGGGGTTACCCTGCCATTTGTTTACACCGTATCTTTTCGGTGCGCAGGGGCAAACTGGGCTGATAATAAGTATGACTTGGGTTCAACACGACGGGCTCTTTGATTGGCTTGGGAGTGCGTCTTTGCTGCATGACTCTACACAGCTGCCCCAATAACCCTAAACTCCCTAAACCCTGAGCCGCTCCGAGATCGAAACACGCCGAGCCGACCGCCATGGTCAGTGTCAACGGAGTCAGAGCCAGGACCTCATCGCTCGACTGCGTTTTGTGATTGGGAGGGTTTGGTGCACGGTTGCTGAGAATCAGAACTTTACAAGGAGACACAATAAATAACATGGGGTACCGGGAATGACCGTTCTGCATCCCCAGGTTGTGCCCACCGCCGCCGCTGCCGCGCTTCGTCAGAGTCAGACAGGCGGCTCCAGGGTTGGGCTTGGGTCTTGGTCTGGAATCAGCAAGGGGGAAAAAGGGGGTTTAGGGTTCTTAGTAAATTTGGGGGGCTTATGTCAACATAATAATAACCAAATAAAAACAATAAACTATCTGGGGTAGGATAAGTCGTTCATTCACGGCTTGGGTTTAATTAGGGTTTCAGCCGTCCGGGGAAGGCAGATGTTTGAGGTTTGTAAGTAGTTTGGGTAAGATTTAAATCAAGTAATTTTAATGTTCCACGCAAGCCGCAGCCTGTCGGCAAGCGGGGGCGTGTAGTGCTCCCGCGATTCAGCTTCGTGTAGTGCTCCAACGATTCAGCTTCAGTGACTACTAAGGCTAGGCCTTACTAGGCCCTACTAGGCTTAGGTTTCGCACATCCGACTTAAGACCCACATACCTCGCTTGGATTGGCTTAGTCCCGGATCCTAGAGTCATTGTCAGAGTCAAACAGATAAGCCCTGGATCTCGATCATCAAGTTTCACTCCATTGCTGCCATGGACTTTTCTGATTTTTCTGGCAAGGGCGGCAGTGGCAAGGGCGGCGGACCTGGCGACAGTGTCAGAGTCAAAAAGAAGAAGAAGAAGGCGCATGGTGGTAAAGGGGCGCGAGCTGCTCGCCATAAAGGCTTTGCAGACAGGATGGAGGGGCTGGCTGAGGTGCGGGAAGCCCATGACACTTTGCTTCAAGCCATCTGGGTTTAGAGCAAACCTTATTTTTTGGTTAAACTTTTGTTCGGGGTTACGTTTGCGGTTTTAAAGAATCATGCTCAGGATCTCATAGAGTCAGGGTCAGCATCCTCGCAGCAGCCGGTTCTTGGCCTGAGTTCATTACTGTTTGGGGCGATTGCTGGTCGTCACTGCTCGTCTTAATTACAGGACAAATTGGCCTCTTAGGCTGTTCTGATGAAGACGAGCTCCAAAGCTGGCCCTCCGTCAGCGTCAGATGGCTCGACGATGAAGCCGCCGCCTCCAAGACCTGCGGCTCCTGCATCAGGGTCAGATGCTCTGCCGAAGGCGCCTGGTGCTGCTGTTCCGATTCCCATGGCTGGTCCACCTGCTGCGGCGTCAGGGTCAAAGCCACCGGCGGTGGCACTGACGAGCACTTTAGTTGAATTAAAACTCGCGACATTTGATTTAGGTCGGGGTCTTCCTACTCCTATTGTTCAACACACCCTTTGAGATCAGGCGCTGCAGCAGCTGCACCGATGGCTCCGCCGCCGAAGAGGAAGAAGAGCAGCAGCAGCAGCGACAGCAGCAGCAGCAGCAGCTCGTCAGGGTCATCGCAGCCGAATCTGATGGAGAAGGTGATGTCGGTGGTGCGGGACGTGGTGCCGAGGGCTGTCAAGTCTGCTGCCAAAGCCACGGCGAAGGCCATCTTCAATGAGCAGCAGCGAGAAACTTGGCACGATCTGCTTATTTTTGGCTTAAGTCTGCAATATAGTACTAGACGAAGCTAATTTTATTTTTTCCGTGGCAACCTTAAAACATGTCCCGCATCAAGGTGATGCAGGAGGAATCCAAAGCCAGGTCAGAGTCAAGAACGAAGGCAGCTGACGCTCGGGCCAAGGCGAAGGCCAGGAAAGAGGCTCGTGAGGAAGCTGCTGCTGCGAAGCCTCCGATCTTTGGTCAGATCGAGGCTTATCATCTTGGCTTCAACGATGGCATGTCAGTGTCAAAGCCGCCTGGGGCCAGGTCAGTGTCAAAGCCGCCTGGGGCCAGGAAGTAAAAAGTCCGTTGGCGGGGCCAGGGGAAGCATAATGGTAGACCAAGGATCCAAAACTCCAGTCATCATCTTTCAATTGTCAACTAGAAGCAATCCAAAGCTGTATTGGATCTCCCGATGGTTGCTCTAGTTCCACCTGCCCTAAGCTTCAAAGCCTGCAGCCAAACATCCAAAAAAACAAAACCCCCGTGCCCCATCACCGAACACGACACACGGGGTGGTTTGCTTAGTTTTACAGGGCAGTGGTTCAGTTCGGGGCACTTCAGTTTCCAGGGGTCATTCTTACAAGACTTCCCAAACTTCTCCTGGTCAGGTGGCTGCTGCTGATCCCTTGCCATCTTCGCTTGGAGTAGGGGCCTTGGATGGGGGTATGATGTTTTCTTACTTCGGCTCTGCTTGCTTATATGTTCGGTGTGGCTTGTGTGCGTCCAGGCTGCATTCTTGGTTCTGCTAATGCAAAAGGGTTGATTGCTTAGGCTTGGTCGCTTCATTTTCTACTGGGGTGCGTCCAGGGTGCGTTCTTGCGTTTGCCAATAGAATCGTCATTCCAGCAAGGTAGGTTAGTCAATCTGTCACACTTGTGCGTGACTCTCTAGGCATTCCTTTGTGCATGGAAAAAAAGATTGCACCCTGAACGAACCCTGTCGGAATCTCAACCTTAGAGACAACTACTCTGCTGTGAAGCGGGTGCGTCGTAGGTCTTGTCATTGTCAGCGTCAGAGAACTTGTGGTGATGGCTAGTCGGCTAGTCGTCTGTATTAGTCGTCCACTTAGCTGCCTATCCCCCTATATTCCCTGAGTAAAGAAAGTGGTACAGAAGCCTTGGCTGATACAGCCGCATTGAATATGTATTCTCCAATACATCATTATATATGACTTGTTCATTGTCCTGCCCGACTTGTCCGTGTTGTTGAGGCTCTCTGTGGGCGCTGCCAGCGTCAGATCCCGGCGACTTCCCAAGGTGCCAACCCCTCTGCGTGCTCAGCTTTGTGTGCAGCCATTGTTCGAAGCATGTTTGACAGTCGCATTGCCAGCTGCACATCGGAAGCTGCACTGTTGCCTGACTATGCCCGCTGCAGAGTGACTCAGGCCTGTCAGACATGTTGCCATTGCGTGAGACTGATTGATTGGGCCATTCAGGATTTAGATCGATCTAATCACAAGGTCCGAATCACAGAAGACCGATTGCAGACATGCAAGGCACAGACACATATTAAAGCAGTGTCAAAACACTCCTTAAGCAGTGTCAAAGCACTCCTGGATGGCCGATTCCGTTGCCCTGGAATACCTGCCTAAGAACTTGGCGGGTGCTGCTCACTTGGTTCATTTGGATAGGGGGGCACAGCAAGCATCTTGACGGAGCTTATCATGTGTGTGAGGCTGCCCGGGTTGTGCTCGTAACTAATTGGCCTTGCTATCCCAGGTTCTCTTTCTGACTTGGTCCCTGAATCCCCGGGCCGCCTCCGACATTGCTCGCTTTGTGCGGCAGAAGGACGGTTCAGTCGTCAGGGACCCCAGTGCCTGGGTTGTGCGATCTTGCCAGCAAGTGGTGAAAGCGTCCCTGGTCTGTATTGGGCATTATCAGTGTTTGCCAGACTTGCGCTGCACACATGACCGTTTGAGAGTTCTGTATCCTCTGAGGATCAATGAGCATGAGTGCGGAATGCCCCCAGCCTGATCAGAGTCAGGATCACACCACTGCTTCGCCGGTTCGGGGATTGGAATTCCTCGGAACAGACCCTGACGACCTGCGTATCGTGCCTTACGAGGGTCCTCCTCACTCTGTTCAGGGTCAGAAAGGCAAATCCTCTGAGCAGAGTCAGAAGGGCAAGGGCAAGGGTCAGAAGGGGAAGGGCCCGACGGTCCACTACAATGGTCCGGACAATACCTTCGCCAATGACCCGCCCGAGGGCTACAAGGATGTTGTGTGTCTTGCCTGACATTGATTTGACAATGATTTTGTCATGCAGTGGCTGTGAGACTTCAACTTGAAAGTCACCTCGAACAGGGACGAGCTCATGAATGACCTGAACACCGGCTGGAAGGCCTACAACAGTGTCAATCGCCTCCTCTCGCTGGGGTACGATGGGCGTGTCCGTGCGACCCTGATCTTGTGTCCTTGCGCAAATTTTGGGTTCGGGTTCAACAGCATGTCATTGGCATTGACATGTAGGACTGATTCTAGTATTCAGATTGAGCCAAGGATCCAGGCAGTTCAGGCGAAGCACAAGAACCCCACGGCAAACTTCGACTCCTGGCTTAGCATGAGATGCGATGCCGACTACCACAACATGCAGAGAGTCAATGAGCGGGGCCAGGGATCATCAGGGTCATCCGGTAGCCAGGGCAAGCCGTCGAAATAGACGGTTTGCTGCTGACCCAGCTTGAGGACTCTAGACTTCTTCCTACTAAAGTCGCAAGTCAGAGTCAAAACTGTTGATGAAGGTCAGCAGCAATTCAATGCTCGTGTCGGAGCACGCGGTGCAACCTTTTGCTCCGAGCGGGCATAATTCATGCCATCGCTCTTCCATTCTGAGTCCGCCAGAACAGAATGCACTGCTGCTGCCGGGTTTTTGTGCCTTTGTCGTTGCGTGCTTCAGCATCCAGTCGCAGCCATTGCCCCCGCAGGTGTATACGTTCAACAGTGTCATGCCGAGCCAGGAACTCAGCCGACCCTTTGAGTGTTCGCTTCAGCTTCTGATTCGAATGGCTATCCTTGCTCCTGGAGCCTGAAGCCTTTTGATTTCGGAGTCGCTTTGAGCCGTGAAATCTGCAACATTTTGTCTTTCCCGTGCCATGTGAAGCCGCTGCCTTTCGAGGAACGTCAGCCCTACGGCGGCTTGTATCAGCAGCAGATCGAGGCCTGTGCTGTCCCGGTTGGGATTACGATCTGTTCTTAAAAACTAACCTGCCGCTGTCAAGTCTTTTTGCGAGTCTGACGCAGTGGGAGCAGCCGCTTCCGCAACCCATTCCCACCTCTCAACACAATGGCACAACGGGGCGTTTTGCCTAGTTAACAGTGCAGTGGCTCGGGCGGGTTTTTTAGTTTTCACTGTTCTCAAAAATCTCCTGGGCAGGTGGTCTCTTCATCTTCCCTTGGAGTGCGGGGCGCTGGATGGGGGTGGGGTGGGGTGTAATAATAATAAAATTGCTCTACTTACATTTTCGGTCCTGTGAAGACATGGTGACGGTTTAGCTTTGCGGACTAGTTTTACTGGGGGCAGGGTGCGTCCAGGTTGCGTTCTTGGTTTTTGTAGTAGAATATGGCAATGCCTGGTTGACGGTTCAGCCACTTCTCTTACTAACATTTCTTTTCCCACGCTGCGTCCTTTTTCTATTAGAATATGGTCATGACTGCTTGATGGCTCAGACACTACTAGGGTGTGTTCGTGGTTCTGCATAATTTTCTAAGGTGCCTCCTCACGGTTTAACACTTCTTTTAGCAGGGTGCGTTCAGGGTGCGTTCTTGGTTTTTTGTAGTAGAATATGGTAATGACTGGTTGACGGTTCAGCCACTTCTTTGACTAGGGTGCGTTCGTGGTTCTGGAAATGTTCGAAGCTGGCTCTCATGGTTTAACTACTTCTTTAGCAGGGTGCGTCCAGGGTGCGTTCTTGGTTTTCGTAGTAGAATATGGTAATGACTTGTTGATGGTTCAGCCACATCTTTGACTAGGGTCAAGGAATGGTTCTGCAAAAATTCTAAGCTGACACTCACGGTTTAACACTTCTTTTAGCAGGGTGCGTCCAGGGTGCGTTCTTGGTTTTTTGTAGTAGAATATGGTAATGACTGGTTGACGGTTCAGCCGCTTCTTTGACTAGGGCCTAGGGTGCGTTCGTGGTTCTGCCAATAGAATCAGACTTCCGAGTCGACATTCAGTCCAGCCGGACCAATTCGCTGCAGCATCTGTATCACTGTCTTATATGGAAGCAACCTGCAAGTTCTGTCTTTCAATTTGTCTCGGTAATCTCATCTTGATAAAATAAATTGGTGCGGTCCTGATCTATGCTTTGGAGCCCACTCTGCTCGTGGCAGGTGCCAGGTGCTTCACCCCAGGCGGGTGCGAGAGCCAGTGATCACTGCATGTCAAAAGGAGTCTTCGGTGCGCAGCTGATACAGACTGCCAGTGAATCTTAATGTGTAGCAGTTCTTCGGTGTCAAGCTTGCCCTCAGCACTTCTTGCGCTCTCTCTTTGCATAGCCATGTCTATGTCCAAGTCGTCCCTGAAGCTCTACTGCTGCCTTGGCAATCAGAGAGACAAAGCTTGGAATGAGCTCGAGAAGACACTCCTCCTCAAGAATCGGTGCTCAGTGTCAGCAGTTGGCTATCCAGACCCTGCACAGGCGAAGACATGTCATCCAAAGTGTGTGTGTGTGTGTGTCTGTCTGTGTCTCTGTCATCTGTCTGTCTGTCTATGAGTGTTTCTCCGTGTGTCTGCGCCTTCACCCCAAACCCTTCTCCTAAGCGACCTCTATTTTAATTTGCGGGTGTCAGAATATCGGGGAACACAACGGTTACAGCCGAGCGGCCGGAGCAGGCCGCGTGTGCAGGATCGTAGTTTAAGAATCAGAACAACATCGACATCTAAGTCTGGAACTGGCCATCGAACATCGGAAATTGGGAATAGTCTGTGTGGTTGGGAAGGAACCACTTAGCTACGCAAGCGAGCGGCCTGGGTGCCTTTGGCGCCTGCGAGCTACACTTCCCAGAAACCCTATACCCTAAACCTTCACGTAGGCTATTTCCCGTTTCCGGTAGAGAAGTTGTGGAGGCCATTTGGCACCACTATCGCGTCGAGGGCCGTCGCCGTGGACTCAAGATCTCCGAGTCAGAGCAACTATTATCTTTGTACAAACACAATATACAATCATAAGCGTGTGTGGTTGTGTGTATGTGTGTAGCTATGTATGTCAAAGTAACAACAGTATCTTAACGTGTGCGCCTGAGAGTATGTATGTATGTATGTATGTTTTGAAATACAAAAAGATAGTAATACTAACACCTATATATTTACATGTACATATATAATATGACCTACTATTTGTACACACACAATATATATAGAGAGAGTGTGTGTATATATATATATATATATAGAATGTTATTAATTATATATATATATATATAGATATATATATAATTACATATATATATAGAATATATAAATATAAACATATACATATATATAGAATATATATATATATACATATATAGATATATTGATACCTATTGCCATAAGAGAAACAATTACCATGAAAGCCCAATATCGAGAAGTGGGCTGCTGCTCTTGTCTGCGTACCAAAGGCCAGTGTGAATTGCATCCAACTTGTGACAACACAGTTTGATTTTTGGCAGCCATTCCGGACTGGATCCAGGTGACGACATCTTGCTGAAGCTGCACAACCACGTCATCAATGCGACACTGGTGGGGTCTGAGAAATACATGTTATCCTGACTCTGCAGATCCGATTCTGTGAGGTAGCCGTTGCGAAGAACCGTTTCCGTCACCTTCTTCCTCAAGAGATCATTCTCCACCGAGTAGATTGTGAAGATTGCCGGCCGTGACTCTGA